>CAUYSK010023413.1:0-80395 GCA_963575035.1 Avahi laniger | reverse complement strand
GGTTTAGTCTCACCCAAGCCAAGTGACTGAGATTGAGGGAGAGGAGATTCTCCCAGGGTTAATAGGATACTATCACCAAAGGAAGGAAAAGGCAAAGACAGCTGATGTAAGACTGTTATAATTAACTGATAACCAGAACAGCTACTTCATACTAACCCATTTTCTTTCTTTTTTTTTTTTTTTTTTTGAGACAGAGTCTCACTCTGTTGCCCGGGCCAGAGTGTCATGGCATCAGCCTAGCTCACAGCAACCTCAAACTCCTGGGCTCAAGCGATCCTACTGCCTTAGCCTCCTGAGTAGCTGGGACTACAGGCATGCACCACCATGCCCGGCTAATTTTTTCTATATATATATTTTTAGTTGTCCAGATAATTTCTTTCTATTTTTAGTAGAGACGGGGTCTCGCTCTTGCTCAGGCTGGTCTCGAACTCCTGACCTTGAGCAATCCACCTGCCTCGGTCTCCCAGAGTGCTAGGATTACAGGTGTGAGCCACTGCACCCGGCCAAAGTCATCCCCTTTTTGTCATCATGTGTCCACACGGCTGTCTGTACTTTGTTGAGCCTAAGCATAAAAATGGACAACTTCCCCTGTCTCTTTGGGTCTTCATTCTGAAGTCTACTGTGTACGCACATTAAATAAATTTATGTGCCTTTTCTCCAATTAATCTGCCTCTCGTCAGTGATTTTTTAGTGTACCTTCAGAGGGCTAAGGAGAAACTTGGCCCCCACCCATCACCCACAATTCTACCTCTCAGGGACAACTGCTCTTGCATTTTGGGAATCTCATCTGACGTCAAAGCTGGCAGCAAACCCCCCCTCCAAGGTCCCTGGAGAGGTACTCTGTCCCTCTCACCCACCTCTCTTGTCTCTGTCATCCATGCACACATCCCCAGAGGGATGGGGGACAGGGCCAACTCCAGCCAGCCCTGAGCCCCTGCTCGTCTTGGCCCACCATCTCTCTCCCAGAGCGGAGGGCCCATCTTTGGCTGCCAGGCTATTCCGGTGTCTTGGACCACATTTGATGGAGAGGCTGCCCTGCCAGGGCTCGCTGGATGGACCCCTTCCAGATGCGAAGATGCTGCAGGACAGGCAAGCGGGCCGCTGTCCTGCCTGGGGCTGTGGCTCTGGCTGGGTTCGCCCCACCTGATATGTGGGGATGCAGTACAGCATGCAGCCAAAAGATGGCAGCACTGCACTGCCTCAGGCCGGTGCTGCAGAGGGGCTGCAGAGGGGCTGCAGGAGGAGTCCACCCACCGGGCAGGGGTGTGTGCCAAGGTCCGGTCAGGGGGCTGGCCCTTTGTCTTCTGAGGCTCTGGGTGGGGACCACCACTTTGGCTGGGCCTCATGGAAGTGTGGCTTGTGTGGCCTCAACCCAGAGCGACAGACAGATCACTGTGTTCCACAGGCCTCAGGCCCTGGCCTCCATCCATGACTTGCTCCCTAAACCTCCAGGTCGTTTGCAATTTCAGTGTAGGACAATCTGGGAGTGGGAGCTCAAGACCCTACCTACCTGCCCCTTTCTCCTCCTTCCCCGCCTCTCCAGCAGATCTCCCCTTGTGGATACCCTGATGCTCCGTGTTCAGGCTGGAAGGGAAGGAGACGGAGAGAAGGGGCAAAGGATGGCCAAGATCTCAGGCCCAGTCTCACTGCCTGCCTTCTAAGCCCAGTTCCATCTCTTGCTTGCTGGGTAACCTTGGGTAAGAAACTTAACCTCTCTGAGTTTTCTCATCTCTGAAGGGGGGACAGTGGGAATAATGTTAGGTTTGATTATTATTAGCTGTTTTAATGACAGCTCTAAGAGATCTCCTCTCTTCCAGTATGTTAGCCCAATTCAGAAGCATTTCTCAGTGGTCTTATTTCCTAACAGTCTCTGCTTCCTCCCCACAGGACCCCGACCTCTGCACCCTTCCCCTCAGTGATAGCTCAGTAATACGTATGATTTATCTGGCACGGACGCCATGCTCAGCACTATGCACGCATTCCAATCAGCCTGTATAACAAACCTTTGAGGCACCACCTTTTACAAATGGGGAAGAGGGGCTCAGGAAGATAGAGTAAGTTACTCAAGGTCAAAACGAAGAGGTGGGATCCAACCAGATGTCCCAGTCCTGATTTCTCTTCCTTTAGACCCCCTGGCCCCCACTCTGCCAGGCTGGGCTGTTTTCTCCTGTTTGGGCACCAGTCAGGGCCCTGGGCCCCCTTCTCTGGGGCTCTGATCCTGCTCCAAACCCTGGGTGCTGTTGGTGCAGCTGCTAAGCTGCTGAATATGCGGGGGCAGAAGGCAGGTCTGAGCCTCAGCTGCCCTTGGGCGTGCGTCCTCTGCATGGGGCAGAAGTGGGGACAAAATGACTCCCAGAAGGGTGGCGCCCAGTCTGCCTGGCGCTCCCCCACTCCCCAGCTAGCGCTGACTTGTTAGGCCGAGGGAGCTGACACTCTAACAGCGCCTGTCAGACTCCAATGAGTTGATGATGTGGAAACTGGTTATTAAGTGTAATAACAGTGGTTTGGTTTTTCCGTGGTTCTGCCTGTAAGTGCCTAAGTGACAGCTGGCTTGTGCCATGGTGCTGCATTCTAAGTGGTCTGAGGATGGGCACTGGGGGGTGTGAGAGGCTTTTCCAAGGCTTTGGATGGAGGCGGCCAGGAGGTGCTGTGGGCAGGGCCTTCCTGGACCCTGATTCTGGGTCAGGGTCTGGGCTGGATGGAATGTGTGGATGCAGAATGCAGACTATGTAATGATGTGTCCCCAAATCTGCTGGGTCCTTATAGACACGATCTCCCTCACTGACCTTATCCCTGGATCGACGGTTTAAGAGTTGGATTGGAAATCTGGAAGCTTGGGGTTTAAGCTTTGCTCCTAATTATTTGTAATCTTAGGAACACGGCTTAACTCTTCAAGTTGCCCCATTTTTACAATGAAGAGTTTGAAAAGGGTTAACTTAGTCACTTAAGTACATGTGTCAAAACAGCGGACAATGGATAGAAACTTGCTGTTAGATGTGAATGGATAAAGAAAACATGGCAGCTATGTATAATGGAATATTATCCAGCCTTGAAAAAGAAGGAAATCATGCCATTCGCAGCAAAAAGAATGAATCTGTAGGACATTATGCTAAAGGAAACATGCTGGTCGCAGAAGGACAAATTCTGCATAATTCTACTTACATGAGGTGTCTAAAATAGTCAAACTCATAGAGGCAGAAAAAACAGTTGGCTGCACCAACAACACTAGGGTTCAGAGAAAATTGTTAGGGAACGGGGGAAGAGGGAGATGGGGAGTTGTTATTCAATGAGCATAGAGTTTCAGTTATTCTAGGTGAGTAAGTTCTAGAGAGCTGCTGTACAGCATAGTGCCTGTAGTTGAGAGTATGGTGCTGTACGCTTCAAAATTGGTTAAGAGGGTAGATCTCATATTAAGTGTTCTTACCACAAAAACCCAAACAAACAAATAAAAAACAAAGGGGCATAGGAAACTTTGGCAGGTGTTAGATACATCTGTTACCTTGATTGTGGGGACGGTATTATGGATGTTTCCACGTGTCCAAACTCTCCAAATTGTACACATTAAACATGTGCAGTTCTTTATATAGCAATGACCCCTCAATGAAGCTGTTAAAACAAAAGAAACTTGCTCTTAGACATATTTTGCTTGGCTCACACAGTGCTTTAAATGGAAATGCCAACATTTAAAATTCTAGATTTCTGAGCTTTTTCCAAAAATTGTAAGAATCGGTAACACGGGGCCCGCACACCCACGTGGCAACAATTGTCTGCAATGATACCGCCCTCACGCAGAGTTTATACGTCCAGCTTGCCACAGTCCCCACCACTCCCTATTGTATCTCCCGCGTAGAGGCTGAGCGCCAGCGGTGATTTGACTCATGGCACCTAATCTGCCTTACTCACCTGCAAGCAGTGCCCCACCCTGCGTCAGATATTCACTGAAGCCCTGCTCTGTGCATGGCGTCCCGCTTTTCACGACAGAAATTATGATGATAAATCAAAAAGCTTAGGACAGGGAACTGAGCCCTGTATATGATGAGATAGCAGACGTCTCCAACATCCCTCTTGGCCAAAAATTCTAGGATTTTATAATACCGTAAGTCTCTGACCCTCTCTCCCTGATGTGTGGTAATGGAATTTTTCATTTGAGGTCTTCTCCATCTGCACGCTCAGGTCTGGAAGGGCCATTATCCCCTTCTTCCTATCATCCTGGTGCCTCATTCTGACCCCGCAAATAACTTAGCCCCCCTGAATGTGCATGTGTCAGACTGTTGTCAGCTAGACATGTACTCTCTCTCTCTGCCTTGGTTTCCTCATCTGGAAAATAGGCCACTGGATTGTGGGAAAATTTGGAATTTGGGGTTTGAGTTTTTCGGATTTCAGGCTATGTATTCTATGAGTGAGCTTGAATAAGTCACTTCACCTCTCTGAGTCTCCTCCTTTGCAAAATGGGGATAAATACTATCATTCCTGTGTAGGAAAATGTGTCCCGGAAACTAGAAAGTACTATACAAATCGACAATTATTGTCATTAATTTTATCTGTATAAACAGCAGAAGATACTTTCCCCTCCCCTGTATCAAGGGGACAGAAGGAGACTAAAGTGAAGTGGTACATACGTCACTGCCTTGGAAGGGAAATTGTTCCAGCCCATGAGGGATTCTTGTATTGTGAGTATTAATATAGTTCCACCAAATGGTCTTGGCTGGGAGCCTGAAGGTGTAGCAGCTGCTGAGACTCGGAGCTCTCCACCACTGTGGCTCCTGCCTTTGCAAGGCTACACCCACCTTTTCCTTCTCTCCAGGAGGACTTGCTTCGGTCCCTTAGCCCTCAGTCCCAACTATCCTTCTGCTATGAACCTTCCCGGATGACCCCAGCTCTTCCTGTAGCCCCTCCGACCGCTGCTTTCTGGACCAGATGTCAAGGGCCACTGAGTGCCCATCTTGGAGTTGTTTTGGTGAACACCTAGAGATTCATTCGATGGGAAAATCATTTTTTGAGCCCCTACCCTGTGCCAGGCACTGTTCTGGGAACTGGTGTTAAAGTGGTAAGACAGAGGAAGCCCTTGGTCTTTTGATGCTGATAATGAGGAGGAGGCAGAGATAACCCACAAGTAAGCAAATGAGTACGAATGCAGAGAGAATTTCTGATGCACTGATGCACAGCTAGGCATCAGCAGCAGAGCAGGACTAAAATCCTGTTTTCTGGACTCCCAGGCCAGTGCTCTGCCAAGGCAGCACTTATTTCTTCTTTATGAGGTATCAGCTCCTTAAGGGCAACCTGGGCCTGCACTGAGCTCCCCACCTGTCAGTCATCTCTCTGCACCCCAGCCGGGGTCCTCCCTGGGCGCCACTCTTCATCCCAGGGCAGCTGCGAGCCTGTGCCGCCCCTCTCCCAGAGGGAAAAGGGACAAGGCGGGAGCAGAAAGAAAGCACAGTGGCCACTGGTTCCTGCCATTAACTGCTAAGCGCAATAAACTCAGCGGAATCCCAGCCTTATAATGGCCTCATTTAATTAATGTTAAATGACTGTGGGACCCGTATGGATTTATACATTAGATCCACATTAACCCCAGATCGTTTGATCACGAATAACTGTTAAAATAATGAACACGGGCGCTTTACAACTAGATGAGAAGAATGTGGCTCTGCCTCCTGCTCTGCCTCGGGGATCAAAGCACCCTTCCCAGGATCCTGCTTGCTTTTCCTCCCTTTTGTTCTATAAGTTGTTATTTGCAGAAGGCTGGGATTAAGCTGTCCACGTGCCAGGCATTGTGCCAGCACACACTGTGCGTGATGGGGGTGTGGTGGGGGTTACAAAATTCCCTCCTGGAGCTTGCAATCTAGGTGAGGAGGTGAGGGGTGCACTTGAAAACGAAGCATAAAACTGGAGAAGTACATTGATCAAGCATCTGCTAAGTTCTTGGGCTTTACAAATATCTTATTTAATCCCTCAATATTGGGAGGTAGGTATTGTGATCAAGTCTCAACTGTCAGATGAAAAAACCTGTGTTTGTTAAGGATGAGGACCTTGTCCAAGGTCACCTTCTCGGTTGAGGTGGAACTGGAAATAAAATTGACATTTAGCCTCCCAAGCTCTTGTTAATTCCACCGTATGGTCCTGCTTCATCAGACAGTGGACTAGAGGTGAGATCCCCAACCTGTGGGCCACAGGCCGGTACTGGTCCGTGGCCTGTTAGGAACTGTGCCACACAGCAGGAGGTGAGCAACAGGAGAGTGAAGCTTCATCTATATTTACAGCCATTCCCCTCACTTGCATCACCACATAAGCTCGTCTCCTGTCAGATCAGCTGTGGCATTAGATTCTCATACGAGTGCTAACCTTATTGTAAACTGCACATGTGAGCCATCTAGGTTGTGCATTCCTATGAAAATCTGATGCCTGATGATCTGAGGTGGAGCTGAGGTGGTGATGCTAGTGCTGGGGAGCAGCAGCAAATACAGATCGTCTTTAGCAGAGAGGTTGATTGCAAAATAAATGTAATGTGCTTAAATCCCCTGAAACCATTTTACCCTTCCCACCCCCATTTCATGGAAAAATCATCTCCCATGAAACCAGTTCCTGGTGCCAAAAAGGTTGGGGACTGCTGGACTAGAGGGAGTGTTCCTCAGTCTTAGTTAGGCTGGGGCAGGCAGGGAAGGTTCCGTGGAGGAGGAGGGCTTTGAAGGTTGTCTGTAGGCCCGGGTTAGGAATGTGGTTGGTGGACAGAACTCTTGGGTGATGAGAGAAAGGGCAGTTTCTGCCCTCCTGCTCCCTCCCCCAGCCCCTGTCTCTCTCGCCTTCTGTGCTCACACATCGCCTCCACGAAGTTTCCAAGGCCTCTCCTTTCACACGGCTTCACTGACACTCCTTCCTGAGAATCAGGTTATTCATTTTGGCTCACTGGAAGGGAGGTGGCCCCAGGCCCCAGTGAGCATGGTGTGTGTCCAGCCTCATGGCCCTGGGAGGGCATGGCCTCCAGCTATTTGCTCATTCACGTGGACATCCCAGGCTCAGCCAATGGGCAGAAGAACAGGAGAGGCACTAGAGGGTGAAGGATGATGACCTCAGCAGGAAGGAGGCAGGACAAGACCACTCTCTCTGGGCGTTTCCTGGGAGGGATGAGGCGGTCGGTGCCCAGCTGCCTTGCTTGTTCTCTTCTGGCTCCTCCAATCTCCAGAAATCTTACTTCCCTGCTGTTCCACCTACAGCGATTTTCCCCGAATGGGTCCACCCTGGACAGAGAACATTAGGAGTGTCCTAGTGGGACCAGGGAGCTGCTGGAGTGAACTGGAAATGCTGTGTGGTTGGTGAAGGCAGAGCAAAGATTGCCACCCCCAGACTGAGCAGGCGAAACCGCACAGGCCGGGGCCTGGGTTTTGAGCTCTGGTAGGTGCTTGGTAACATGTCGAGTTCATTCCTGCCTCTGGCCCTTCACACAAGCTTTTCCCTCCCTTCCTGCCCTGCTAGGCCAACTATTACCTATCCTTGAAGGCCCACTCCTCTGAGAAGACATCAATACTTCACCGTGGAGAATCCATCACTTCTGCTCTGCGTTTTCCCGGTACTTTGCCCAAGCACAGACAGATCTTGTATTGTGTTCATCCGTACCTGCCTCCCCCACCTGCCTTCTGTGTGGCTGTGCACAGGCGCCCGCCCAGATGTGATGAAGGACATCTCCTCTGGGTTCCCTCTGACCAGAGAGAACCCTGGATGTGCCAGCTCAGGCAGAGTCCAGTTGTCACTATATTGGGTGAAAAGATGCTGGGAAAGAAAAAAAAGAAGAAAAACTGGGACCAGGAAGATTTCCCCATTTAATAAATCATGCACCATTAGGCACATGCATGTGTGTGTATGTGTCTGTCTATCTGTCTGTCTTGGACTCAGAAAGCCCTAGGGGCCTCCAAGGGGTACTGGGTCAGCATTTCTGTGGGTTCACAGGCTGGGCTTTGTCCTCCGGGCTGGGCTGAGCTGCCTGGCCATCTGCCAGATCCAGCTGCCTCCAGCAGTGACAGAGGAGCTGAGAGGACCAGGCCTGCTGGCAGGTGAGAGGTGATCCTGCTTAGCCATCCCCAGCTCAGACAAACGGGCACAATATTTTGGCTTCCTTTTCCCTTAGCTGTGGCATAAATCAGCTCTCTGGAGGGAGTTCAGAATACTGTTTTGGAATTGAGTTCCAGAAATGGAGATGAGCTCAGGGGAGCCCCAGGTCTGACCACCTCCACGGGGCTCAGCCCCAGCGGACCCGAGAGTGGTGTGACCGCTGCAGGGGACCGTGCTGCAACTCAGCACGAGGCAGCTTGTTTTAGTCCACGTCAACTTAGCTTAATTTGAAACCCAGGCTGAACGTTTTAGAATCGATTCCCTAGGAAACAGGACCATTGTGTGATAAGACTAGATTAGGAACAGCCTGGAATGTCAGGATGAACAATCTGGATTTAGAGTTACTGAAGGCAAATGCCTGATACGTGCATTGTGGTTGTCTTCTTTCTCACTGCTGTCTATTGCAGGTTTACGTCCCTCCCAAATTCATAGATTGAAATCCTAAGCCCCAAGGTGATGATACTAGGAGGTGGGACCTGTGGGGGTGATTAGGTCATGAGGGTAGAGCCCTCATGAATGGGATTAGTGCCCTTGTAAAAGAGACCCTGGAGAGCTTCCTCCTCCCTTTCACCCTGTGAGGTCACAGAGAGAAGGTGCTGTCTGTGAACCAGGAAGCAGGCCCTCACTGGACGTGAGGTGTTAGAAATCTACTGGTGCTTTGATCTTGGACTTCCCAGGCTCCAGACCAGTGAGAAATAAGCATCATTTAAACCACTTAGTCTGTGGTAGTTTATTATAGCAGCCGAAGTGGACTAAGAGACTCATCTCTGGCAAATGTAAGTCATTGGTCACGGCACCTTTCTCCAATGAATCTGTACTTATCCTCAGAGTCTTTCTCAACCCAGCGCTGAAGATGGCTATTACCATGGATTACAGCGGATACTCAAAGGAAATCTATTTGCATCTCTGAGTTTGGGCTTCTTGCTGGACTTAAAAAGAAACCGAGGCTAAGGGAGATGGTGTGATGTGCCCAGGGCCATCCTTAATTTAGCAGGCAGGTGGGTCACTGGTAAATCCCTGGACAGGGGAAGGCCATGACGAAAGCATCATGGAGCAGTGTGTGTGGGAGGGAAAGGGGGAAGCTGGGGCCAGGCTGGGGTGAGGAAAACTGAAAGAGGCATCACTCTCAGGTGCCGACCCTGCATTTGCAAGACCCTGAGTTCGATGCTTCCTTAAGTTTTGTCCCCAGGTGCCTTACTTGCCTCCCCGTGGTCCTGGCCCTGGCTGGGAGACCTGTTAGGAGCTAACTTTTGCTGGGTCCTGGCATCAAATGGAGCAGTGGCAGCAGAAATGCAAGAAACAGGTCAAAGCTGATAGATGCTGGGAAGGAAGGATGAGCAGGACGTGGTGACACGCTGGCCATCAAGGAAAAGGGCAAGGGATGTTTTTGAGCCATGAGGTGACTGTGAGGGTGGTGGTGCCCTCACAGGAACAGGGCTAGGGTGTGTCACTCGGGTTGTGATTTTTGGCTTTCTCTTGAGTGTTCAATGTTGGCCTGCTCTTCTATTTTTCATTAAAACCTTTTTCTGCTGGAGTCTAATGTGTGTAGAAAAGTGTACATATTGTATATTTCTGATTTTCAGAAAGTAAACTGAGTCACATAATTACCATTCAGACAGTCACCAGCACCCAGAATCTCCTCTGTCGTGCCCCTTCTAGTCACAACCCCACCCACAAGGGTAACCACTGTCCTGACTTTTAATATCATAAACTAGTTTGGCACTTTGTGAAAACAGCATCTTACAGATGCGTCTTTCCTCCATGCTGTGTTTGTGATGTTCATCCATTCTGCTGTGGCTGATTGTAGATTGTTCATTCTCTTTGCTGTATAATATTTCTGTTATGAGAATATACCACAATTTATTTACCCACCCAACTGTTGATAAGCCTCGGGGTGGTTTCCAGTTGGGGGCTGTTACTAATAGTGCTGCTGTGAACATTATCGTCCTTGTCTTTGGGTGGCAGTGTGTATGCATTGCTACTGAGTACATAGGTAGGAGTGGAGTTGCTGGGTCCCTGGGAATGCACGGGCCCAGCTTCAGTAGGTGCTGTGCTTGCTGACTCCTGACGGTCGTCATGGCGAGGTAGAGCCGGGCCACCAGAAGCAGGATGGGATCAGAGGTTGCAGGAGGGACAGATGGGAGGGAGCGGGAGAAGGCAGGGAGAGCCTCAGACCACAGCACTGGTCGGACCCTGAGAAAGGAGGGGGAGGGTGGTGGAATAGGAAGAATCTCAGACCCCGGGCAGGCCTAAGAAGATGTCAGCCAGGCCTAGGGGGGAACCTCAAGCCAAAGCTGCCATTAGAAGAGACCTCAACTAGCACCAGCTGTGGTTAGTCATTGGCCGGGAGCAGCCTGGGGGAAGCGTGGCCTCAGCACTAACATGGTGGTGGGTCTAGAAGAATAATAAATAACTGCATTTCTTGCAGTGGGAGATCTGGGTCGTGCACGTCCATGGTTGCCATGTGAGAACTGTGAACTCTGTGGCTGATGGACAGGAACGCAATGAAGCGTTTGAGCATCTGGGGTTTGGAATCAACCAGGCTGGGCTCAAGTCCCGGCTCAGTCGTTTGTTAGCTGTGTGATCTCCTTTGGTTGGCTAACCGCTATGAGCCTCCATCTCCAAGTCAGTATAATGGAATTAATAATGACCAACTCATACGGTTGTGGTAAGGATTAAATGAGATACCACAACTAAAGCCCTCGATAGACAGTAATCACTCAATAAATATTAGTTCACTGGCCATTCAATAGATTTATTGAGCCCTATCATATGCCAGGCACTGTTCTAGGCTCGGGGGACGCTGCAATGAGGGAAACTGAGTGTCCATTCTAGCAGAGCGAGATAGACAATAAACGAGCAAGCAAAATAGGAGATGTGTCAGAGTTGTAGCTGGGATGGAGAAAAGGAAACCAGGAAAGGGGGAAGATTCTGTCCTGTGTTACTAGGGTGATCAAGGAAGCCTCCTCCAAAAGGTGACATTTGAGCAGAGATCTTAAGGACACAAGGGCCCAAGCTGTTCAGATGAATGGAGTTTGCATTTCAGGTAGAAGAATCAGCAAGTCCTGAGCCCTGGGGTCAAAGTGCGCGTGGCCTGTCAGTGGAACAGCCTGGAGGCTGGGGGGCTGACGCAGAGGCGGAAGCAGAGGGTGTCCAGAGACGAGGTCGGAGCAGTGGGGGTCCAGGAAATGCAGAGTCCTGTGGGTCAGAGTAGAGACTTTGGCTTTGCTGTGAGCGAGATGGGAAACCAATGTAGATTATGTAGAGTTCCTATTTCTCCACATTCTTCTCAACACGCGTTTTATCTGACTTAATTTTTCATGTCAATACTATGGGTATAAAGTAGAATTTCCTTGTTTTAATTTATATTTCTCTTAGTATTCATTGAGGCCAAATAGCTCCTTATAAAATTTGTATTCATTTGGGTTTCCGCTTCCATGGATTGCCTAAAAGGATTTGTTCTATCAAATTTGGATTCAGTCAAAAAGCCACATATGGCTCCAAGGCGGCAGGTTCCCCACCCCGGTTCATATCCTTTGCCTATGTTTTTTTTTTTTTTTAATTCATTTTTTTAATTTTTCCTTCAATCTAAAGTGGCAGATTTGTCTTTGTTTCTGAAGGAATTCCTGTCTTGTTGGTTTGCAGTTTCTTGCATGTTACAGATATAATCCTTAATAATTTTAGACTTTGAAATATCTTCCATCAGTTATCCCTTGTTTGTTAATTTTGTCCATAGGTTAAATGGTAGGTTAAATAGTGTCTCCCAAGAATTCGTGTCCACCCGGAACCTCAGAATGCGACCTCATCTGTAAATAGGGCTCTTGCAAATGCAATTAGCTAAGGATCTCAAGATGAAATCATCCTAGATTTAGGGTGGGCCCCAAATCCAATGGCTGGTGTCTTATCAGAAGAGGAGACAACACGGAGAGACACGAAAAGAAGGCCCTGTGAAGGTCGAGGCAGAGAAGGAAGTTATGCTGCCATAAGCCGAGGAATGCCCGGGGCCCTCAGAAGTTGGAAGAGGCAAGGGAGGATTCTTCCCTAGAGCCTTCGGGGGGAGCGTGGCCCCGCTGACACCTTGATTTAAGACTTCTACCCTCCAGAACTGTGAGAGGATAAATTTCTCTTACTTTAAGCCATCCGGTTTGTGGTACTTTGTTATAGCAGCCCTAGGAAACGAATACAGATTTCGGTGCTAGCAAGTGGAATGCTGCTGTAACAAAAATTTAAAAATGTGAAAGTAGCTTTGGATTGGGGTAAAGGGCAGAGGCTGGAAGAATTTTGAAGTTCATGTTAGAAGAAGCCTAGATAGCACTGAAGATATTGTTGGCAGAAACACAGATGTCGAAAGCAGTTCTAGGGAGGCCCCAGATGGAAGTGAGAGCGGTTGAGAAAGCTTCTATCATCTTAGAAAATGCATGTATCATCATGAACAGAATGCTGCTAGAAATACGAGTGCGAAAGGTACTTCTGGGGAGGTCTTAGAAGGAAATGAGGAACATGGTATTGGAAATGGGGCAAAGGAAATTCCTATTATAAAGTGCTAGAGAGCGTGGCCGATTTATGTTCCACTGTTGGGCAAAAAGCAGAACCCAATTTGGATATTTAGCTGAGGAGATTTCTAAGCAAAATGTGGAGGATGACACTTAGTTTCTTCTTATTGCTTACAGTGACATGTAGGAGAGACATTGAGGAAGGAATTGTTAAGCATAAAGGAACCAGTACTCGGTGGTTTGGGAGGTTCTCGGTTTATCCGGCTTGCTAAAATTAGGAAATTCACTGTTGAGAAGGCATGCTCTGTAGACAGCACCAAAGGCATGGCTGGACAATGAATTGCTAAGGAGATTAGGTGTGTGACTCATGGATTCAATCAACCGTCTCCGCAGAAGCCCAAAATAGAGGTGGGATATTTAGGAAGTAGCTGCAGAGAATTCTGTGTCTAATGACAGGGATCCCCTTGACACACACAGGAGACCCAGAAGGTTTTTTGAGAATGTTACACCAACAGAAACACTGCCAGCTTGGACTGAAAGAGCCAGACACTGGATGAAATGAAAAGCTGTCAGACTTCTGGGATTCTAAAGGTGGGAAACTAGTTGATAGAGCTACTCAGCTGTAAATGTGTGCTGCTCTAAAGAAAAAGATGAACGACTCTGAGGACAAACCCACAGACGTAGAGGCAGAGGCCAGAGAGGCAGACACAGAGGCGGGGGCTGCCACTGCTGGCCCAGAGGACACAAAGGATTATTCTCAGACCTTGAAACCTAATGTCATTTTTCTTTCTGGGTTTTGGACTTGCTTTCAATTCCTCCCTTTTGGATGGGATTGTCTATCCTGTGCCTGTCCCACCATTGTAATTTGGAAGCAGATTTATAACTTATTTTCTAGTTTCATAGGTCCAGAGATGGGGGGCGGGAATTTTGCCGCAGGATGGATCATACTCAGAGTCTGACGCATACCTGATTTAGATTATGAGATTTGGGACCTTTTCAGTTAATGACATTTAGATGAGATTTTTAGACTTAGAATTGTTGCTGGAATGGCTTAAGACTTTCGTGCATGTTGAGATGAGGTGAATGTATTTTGCATGTGGGAAGGATGTAAATTTTGAGGGGCCAAAGGGCTGACTGGAGTGGGTTGAACAGTGTACCCCAAGAATTCATGTTCACCTCGAGCCTCAGAATGTGACCTTATTTGGAAATACAGTCTATCCGAATGTGATTAGCTAAGTATCCCAAGATGAAATCAGGTGGATCCTAAAGCCAATGACTGGAGTCCTTATATGAGGAAGAGAGACACAAAGAGACACAGAGAAAAGAAGGTCGTGTAAAGATGGAGGCAGAAATGGAAGCTATGTTGCCTGTTATGGGTTGAACGGTGTCCCCTGAAAAAGGATTCTGAAGTCTTCAACCCTGGTACCTTTGAATGTCACCTTATTTTGAAATAGAGTTTTTACATACATAACCAAGTTAAAATGAGGTCTTTAAGGTGGGCCCTAATCCAGTGTGACTGGTATCCTTATAGAGGAGAAGAGACACAGGGAGAAGGTGTCCATGAGACCAGGGAGACAAAGATTGGAATGACAAAGCTACAAGCCCAGCAATGTCAAGGATTGTTTACAAACAATAGAGATAAGAAGAGGCAAGAAGGGTTTTCTTTGCAAGTTTCAGAGACAGCAAAGCCCTGCTGGTACATCTCAGACTTCTACCTTCTAGAACTGCGAGACAATAAATTTCTGTTGTTTCAAGCCACCAATTTGTGCACTTTGTTATAGCAGCCCTAAGAAACTAATACAGCAATCTTTCAATTAATAGAAATCTTTAGTTTTGATATAGTCAAATTAATCAATTTTTTGCTTATAGCTTTTGCTATTTGGATTTTGTTTGTGAAGTTCCTCCCTGTTCAAGATCATGGGAAGAACTTAATTCGTTTTCATTCAATTAGATCTATCATTTTACCTTTTAATTTTAGGTCTTTAGTCTATCCGGAATTCACCTCTGTATATGGTATGGGTAGAGATTGTAATGATTTTTTTTTTTTTTTTTTGGTGAACCGTAAACTAAACAAATTATCCTTACTCCACTCGTCTGTGGTGCTGTCTTTATCATATGTCAAGTTCCTATGTATACACAGGTCTCTTTATGCATTTTCAGTTCTTTTCCATTGGATATATATGTCTGTGCTTGAGTTAATACCAAACTTTATAAAATTATACAGTTCTGTAGTATGTCTTAATATCTGATATAGCAATTCACCATGCTTTGTTCTTCTTTTTTAAAAATTAATTTAGCTATTTGTGGACTTTGAAACTTTGTTTTTCTATATTAATTTTGGAATCAACTTGTTAACTTTCTAAAAATATCTACTAGAATTTTGATGAACTTTCACTCAATTTAGAGATGACTGAAATTTCATTGACTCTTCTGCAAATTTGCAATTGGCTTGACAAAATTCAGGATCTATATCTATACTTACCTGTCCGTCTAGATTGTAGATACAGACACACATTTTTGACACAGCTATCTGGTAAGTGCGTTATGTTCTTCCTTCAAGAGGAACATAATGACAATGTCTGCTTGACTCTCCGCTGATGATTTTAGTAGCCATTGATGATCCATGGCTAGATCAATTAATTTATTGGGAATTGCAAAAAGGTGATTTTTATTCTTGAATTTATTGATTTCTACCCCTTTTTCTTTTCTGTATCTTTTTCGCCAAATTCCTGAGTCAGATCCTTAGCTCCTTCCCTCCATTTTTGTAGTTATTGTTGCTGTTGTTGTTTTTTTGAGATAGAATCTTGCTCTGTCACCTGGGCTAGAGTGCTGTGGCATCATCTCACAGCAACCTCAAACTCCTGGGCTCAAGTGATCCTCCTGCCTCAACCTCCCGAGTAGCTGGGACTACAGACATGCGCCACCATGCCCAGCTAATTTTTTCTATTTTTAGTGGAGATGGGGTCTCGCTCTTGCTCAGGCTGGTCTTGAACTGCTGAGCTCAAGTGATCCTCCCGCCTCGGCCTCCCAGAGTACTAGGATTACAGGCGTGAGCCACCACGCCCAGCCCATCTTTGTTGTTTTTTGATAACTATAGCTAAAGCCATTAATTTTCCTTAAGTCTTGCTTTAGCTGTATCCCACAAATTTTGACATGTAGTATTTTTACTGTCATTCAGTTCTATGTATTTTGTAATTTCCCCTATGATTTCCTCTTTAACACAAGTGTTATTAAGTAGCTTGGTTTTTCAGTTTTTCTACCTCTGGTATTAATAAAAACCTGTCTTTTTGTTATTGATTCCTATTTTTATTACAGTCTTTGGAAATGGTTGAATAATCATCCTTTGTAACCTAGTTCAGGAAGGATTTTTTTTTTTATAATATTCCAGGTGAGCTAAAAAATAACATGTACTTCTCATGTCTTGGGTGTAGTTCTTTATTAGATCTCAGTTCAAGGTTCTCAGTGGTATTGCCCAAACCTTTTATCTTTGTCCATTTCTGTCTTTTTCATTTGTTAGTTTCTGAGAGGGGTATGTTAAATCCCTTAACTTCAGTTTTTAAAAAATATATATATCTCCTTTCTCCATAGTACTGTCAGCTGTTGCTTTATAGTCTTTGAGGCTATATTATTAAACACACAAATATTCATGGTCCTAATATCTTCCTGATCTATTGTTCTTTTACAGCTTATGACATTTTCTTTGTCCCCTGTAGTTTTCTTTTTTGCCTGGAATTTTATCTGGCCTGAAAATAAAACTGTAGTTTATTTTTGCATGGAATATCTTTTCTATTTGTGCTAGCTAAGTTTGGATTCAACTTCAGCCAAAGAAAACCCAAATATCAGTATTCCAAATAAGGCGGGAGTTATTTCATAGAAGTCTAGAAGAAACCTAGGGTTGGTGTGGCTTAAATATGATAGAAGTTTATTTTTTCTTAATGAAACATAGACAGACAAGAGCTGTTATGGCAGTCCCATAAAGTTTTTGTGAACCCAAGATCCTTCCACCTTATCCTTCCACAATCCCTAGGTTATGTCTCTTGTCCTCACGATTTAGTAAGAAGGAAGGAAGAAGGAAAAGTATAAGGTCACGCCCCCTGTCTTTAAGAATGCTACCTGGAAGTCGAGTACATCGTTACCACTTACATCCCATTGGTTAGAACTTAGTCGTGGGCCACTCCTAGCTGCAAGGGAGGCTGGGAAATGTAGTCTTTATTCCAGGAAGCCATGTGCCTAGTTAAAAATTGTGATCCATGGAAGAAGGGAGGAATGAATGTAATTGACAATTATTTATTTCTGCCATACCATCCCTTTATTTTCCAAATTTTCTGTAGATTTTGTTTTTTTATTGAAGTTTTTATTGACATAATTATAGATTCATGCATTATAAGAAATCATATGGAGCGATCCCATGTATACTTTAACCAGTTTCCCCCAATGGCAACATTTTTCAAAACTATAGTATAATATCACAACCAACATATAGACATTGCTACAATACACCAGTCTTATTGTTTATTCAGATTTCCCCACTCTTACCTGTACTCAGTTATGCACATATGCTCACCCATCTAGTTCTTTACAGTTTTGTCACATGTGTAGGTTTGTGTATCCACCACAGTCAAGACACCGAACAGTTCCAATACCTCAAGGATCCTTGTTGTCCTCTTGTGACCACACCCATTTCCATCCTCCCCTTGGCAACCAGTAATCTGTCATTTAAAATATGTTATATAAATGGAACCATATAGTACGTTACCTTTTGAGATTGACTTTTTTTCACTCAGCATAAGTCCCTGGAGGTTTATTCAAATTGCGTGCATTGATAGTTCCTTCTTTTTTATTGCAGAGTAGTTAATATTTGATGACATGTATGTATTGCAGTTTATTTAGCCACCCACTTGTTGAAGGGCCTCTAGATTGATTCCAGTTTTTGGCTACTATGAATCATGCTTCTGTGAACACCAGCAATGTATGAGTGATTCAGTTTCTCCACATTCTCACTCACATTTGTTGTTGTCTCTTTTTAATTGCAGGCCTTCAGAGAGCTGCATGGTGATACTTCATGGTGGTTTTCATTTGCATTTCCCTGATGACTAATGATGTTGCCCACATTTTCATGAGCTTATTTATGTTTGTTCATACTGTTTGCCCACTTTATAATTTTTTTTTTCTGCTTTGAGTGTTTTTTTATATGTTCTGGATACTAGTCCTTACTGGATACGTGGTTTGCAAATATCCCTCCTGGTCTGTAGCTTGTATTTTCATCCTGTTCATGTGTGTTTTCACAGAGCAAAAGTTTTTAATTTTTATGAAGTCTAATTTATGAAGTTTTCCTTTTATAGACTGTGCTTTTGATGTCAAACCTAAGAACTCTTCATCCAGGCCTAGAATCAGAAGATTTGCTCCTACTTTTATTCTTTCTAAAAGTTTTATAGTTTTACACTTAAATTCTTGATCCATTTGGAGTTAATTTTTGTGTAAGACGTGAGGTTTAGGTTGAGGTTCATTATCTGTTTATGCATGTCCAATTGCTCCAGCATCATTTGCTGGAAGGCTATGCCTCCTCCATTGAATTGCTTTTGGCCTTTGTCAACATCAGTTGAGCGTATTTATATAGGTCTATTTCTGAGATCTCTATTCTGTTCCATTAATCTATGTGTTTATCCCTCTGCCAGTACCACATTATCTTGATTACTACGGCTATACTTGTATAGTAAGACTTAATATCAGGTAGGGAGACTTTTCTCACTTTATTCTTCTTTGTCAAAATAGTTGTAGTTATTCAAGGGCCTGTGCCTTTCCATGTAAATTTCAGAATAAGCGTGTCTATGTGAGGGTTAATTCCGTGTCAAATTGACTGGGTCATGGGGTGCCCAGATATTTGGTTAAAAATTATTCTGGGTGAGTCTGTGGGAGTGTTTGAGATAAACTTTTGAATCATAGGTGAGTAAAGAAGATTACCCTCACCAGTGTGGGTGGGCCTCATCTAATTCACTGAGGGCCCGAATAGAACAAAAAAGATTAGGAAGGGAGAATTTGCTCTCTCCCTGGCTGCCTGTCTTCAGGCTGGGACATTTGTCTTCCCCAGCCTCAGATTCACATTCGGACTCAGATTGGAACGTACACTATCAGCTGTCCTGATTTTCAAGCCTTCAGATTCAAACTGGAACTTACTCCCTGGGTCTCATTCCTAGGCTTTTGCACTAGGACTGGAGCTATACTATTGGCTCTCCTGGGTCTCCAGTTTGCTGACTGCAGATCTTGATGCTTTTCATCTTCCATAATCATGTGAGCCGATTTTCTGTAATAAATCTCAGGTTTGTTATAACCACAGATTCTGTTGCTCTGGCGAACCCTAATGAATACATCTACATTTAGAAAACAACCTTGATGGGATTTTTAGATCAATTTTGGGATAATTGACATCTTTGCTGCATCTCCCAATCCATAAACACAGTATATCTCTCCAATTATTTAGGTCTTTTTTGATTTATTTCATCAGCATTTTCTAATTCTCAGCATACAGATCCTGTACTTGTTCTGTTAAGTTTATATATAATTATTTCATTTTCTCTGGAGTGATTATAAATGGTATTGTGCTTTTAATTTTTGTTTCTGCATGTTCATTGTTAGTATATATTAATAAAAATATGATTGATTTTCGTGTGCTTTATCTTTTATTGATTTTTGCTGAACTCACTTATTAGTTGCAGGGATTTTTCATCTGCAGATTCCTTGGGCTTTTCTACGTAATCATGTCATCTGTACATAGAGACTGAAGTTTTATTTTTTCTGTTGAAATCTGTATGCCATTTGTTTTTTTCTCTTGCCTAATTGCAATGGTTAGAACTTCCAGTATCATGTCGAGTAAGTGTGATGATTGTGGACATCTTTGCCTTGTTCCTGCTCTTGGGGGAAAGCATCCAGTCATTCTCCATTAAGGATGATGTCAGCTGTAGGTGTTTTGTAGATGCTTGTTAGCAAGTTGAGTAATTGCCCTCTTTTCCTAACTTGCTGACAGTTTTTAATAATGAATGGGTGTTGGATTTTGTCCAATGCCTTTTCAGCATTGATTGATATGATCAAATGATTTTTTTTAGCTTATCGATATGGGGGACTACACTGGTTGATTTTTGAGTGTTTAACCAGCCTTCTACAGCTGGAATAAATCCCACTTAGTCATGGTGTATAATTCTTTATATACATTGCTGAATTCAGTTTGCTATTTTATTGAGGATTTTTCCAATTAAGTTCATGAGACATACTGGTCTGTTTTCCTTTTTTATACTGTCTTTGCCGAGTTTTGTTTTCAGGATAATACTGGCCTCATAAAACGAGTTGGGACATTTTTCCTTCTCTTCTGTTTTTCAAAGAGATTGCATAAAAGTGGTGTTAATCATTCTTCCCTCCTTCCTGGTGTTCCAAGATTCTTTTATCATTTCCTTTCTGTTTGAAGACCTTTCTTTACTCAGTATCTAAGTGTAGGTCTGGGGTCTGGTAGCGACAAATTCTTTTATTTTCCTTTGTCTGAGAATGTCTTTATTTCCCCCTTCATTCCTGAAGGGTACTTCCACTGGATACAGAGTTTGCTGCTGATAATTCATTTCTTTTGGCACTTCTAAAATGTTGTGCCACGTTCTGGCCTCCATGGTTTGGCACGAAAAATCCGCTGTAATTTGAATCGGTGTCCTCCTATAAGGTGATGTATTGTTTCTCTCTGGCTGCCTTCAAGATTTTTTCTTTGTCTTTCATTTTCAGAAGTTTAATTATACTGTTTCTTGGCATGGATTTCTGGAATGTTTCATGGAGCTTATCCTATTCAGGGTTTGCTTGGATTCTTGAATCTGTACGTCTGTGTCTTTGCCACATTTGAAGAGCTTTCAACATTATTTCTTCGAGTAATCTTCCCGCCTCACTCTCTCCCGCCTTCCATTTTGCAACTCTGATGATGTGAATGTTGGATCTTTTGTTATTATCTCGCAGAATCCTGAGGTTCTGTCCATTTTTCTTCAGTTTATTTTCTCTCTGTCATTCACATTGGCGGGCAATATTTATTTATCTGTCCTCATGTTCACCGATTGTATCCTCTGTCTTCACCACTCTACTGTTGAGCTCATCCAGTGAGTTTCAAAAAAAATCCATTATTGTATTTTTAAGTTCTGTATTGTCCATTGGTTCTTTAACAAAATATGTATGTATGCATAACTTCAATCTTTGCTAAGATTCTCTATGTTTTCATTTGCTTCAAGAGAATTTGTAATTGATTGTGGAAGCATTTTTATGATGGCTGCTTTACAAAAATTATCTTGTCAGGTAATTCCAACGCCTGATGCGTCTCAGTGTTGGTGTTGTTGATTGCTTTTTCTCATTGGAGTCAGGATTTTTCTTGATTCTGGGTATGACAGGTGATTTTCTAATTGTAACCTGGAAATCTTATATGTCAGGAGACTCAGGGTCCTATTTAAACTTTTTTTTCTTTAGCAGGTAGCCACCCTGTTTATGTTGATCTCGCAGGTCCTGGCCTACATCTGTAGGCTGTTACTGCAGTGACAGATTGTCAGAGCTTTCCTGGTGTTACTGTGGTCCATTTGGCTTGTCTGATGTGCCGTGGATCCCAGTGGCCCCTGCTCATGCTGCCTGAGGGGGCAGAAGGTTTTCCAGGCCTGACGGCAGGTGCGTCTCAGTGGAGGAGGGAGGTCTCAGGCCCAGGAGGGAAGAAGGGAGAAATCCCAGGGTACTTACTGTTGGAGCGGCTGCCCATCAGTCGCCCTCTCCCGTGATGTTGGGCTTGTCTGTTGTCATCAGAGAACTCTGATTTGGGGAAGGGACGCACCTGCTTCCCTTCTGTTGCCAGGCTGGAGTTTGGGAAATGGTGGGTCTGGTCGCCTTCTGCTGGATGGTGGAATGTAAGATACCTTGCTGCTGTGACCTGCAGTCTCCGGTCATAGATCAGTTTGCCTTCCTACCACTTTCAGATTCTCCCTTGGTTGCTTCCGGTATTATTTCCAGGGTTTACAGCTGCACTGAAAGGAGGGAGTAGGGAAACAGTTCTATACCATCTTGTTCAGACTGAAGTCTAAAGTTTGCTGTAGATTTTGTTCTAAATATGTCTCTTATGGAAAATTTAGTATTGGATATTGCTTTTTAAGATAATCCAATATGTTTATGATTCCATCTTTGTTATAATTTTGATTTATTTTAGTACTCCTTTCTACTCTCTCATTTCATGTCTCATAATTTTCCACCCTCTCCCCTGTCATGACTTTCATTTGCTTCAAGTGGGATCTCCTTGCACAGGGGTAGGCAAATCTTTGTGTGGCTGCATTGTTTCTGAGCCCAGGGCACCCCTTCTGGAAGAAGTGGTGGGTGACGCGGGGTAGCTGAGGTGGGACGGGGGCTGTGTGAAGCTGGCCAGTGAGGGCATCTCTGAGGACCAGCGCAGATGCTGTATGTGCGAGTCACCCTTCCCTTCACATGTCTGGTGACTCAGCTTTGTTGGCGGGTGGGGGGGGGTGTGGGGGTGGCAGTTGGAAACACGTGGGGCAGGGCACAGGAGAAAGCAGCCCTGGGGAGGGCTGGGGTCTGAGGACCCATTTGACTGCCCTCCCCCCCAAGCCTCTGCCCGACGCTCAGTGTGGAGAGGGTCATGGAGGAGCCTTTGAGATGCCAAGGAGGTGAGAGGGCAGGAGGGAGCTTCCAGGCCCCAAAGACAGGTGACATATATGAGGAGGTGGGTCTGGACCTCTGTTTCACGTATCCATTCCCTGATACGCTTGTTCAGCAAACATTTACCAACTGCCCACCGGGCGGGGTGTTTCGGATGTGGGGATGCTGCTTCACCGGAGACCCCACGTGGCCCTGGCGTGGTGAGGGAGGGCGGGGTCATGCAAGGCTGGGCCCAGAATCTGATTCCCGGGCAGGGGCTGGCTAAGATCCTGCCTGGGAGCTGAGGTCCTGGGAGGGGAAATGCCTGGAGCTGTGGGCTTGGTAAGGGCAGAGTGAACGTCTGACCTGTTTGTCAGCACCTTACAGTTTGGCCGCTGTTCAAACTTGTCCAGGGACCCCCTGAGTGACCGACCAAACCCTGAGGCAGAAGTAGCTGGGCCTGGACGGAGAGAGCTTGGTGGGCGCAGGGAGGCACAGGCTCTGGCTTCCTGGACCTGGGCCCGTGAGACCAAGATGCCTCCAAACCTTGCCAGTACCTCCCCACCCTGGTCTGTCTCTGTGCAGGGACTAGATAGGACAGAGCCTTCATACATCAAGACCTCTGATCTGAAGGGGAGGGGGCCCAAGAGGGCAGAGCCCAGTCCCCAACCCTTACTCCTGGTGACATCCTGGCCCTGGCCCTACCTGGGTTTTCTGCAGGCTGAGATCCACCGAGTGTCCTTGGGAAGTCCCTTAGCCTCTCTCACTCTGTTTCCTCCTTGAGCCTCAAACTAGATGATCCTTGTGGTGACCCCTCATCCCTGAAGGACCCCCATCCTCGTCCCTTCCCCTCCCCATCCCAAAGCCCCAGACAAAGCCCTCAGCACACCTAGGGGTGGCAAATGATTGGAACTGCAGGCTGAGGCCTTGGATTCCCCGGGCACCCTTCTGCTGTTGATTTGCAGCTCAGAGTGTGTTGGCTGCCAAGTCAAGTAATCAGGAGGTAATAGCCTGGTATCGGATAAATCCCCGGAGCTGGCAGCCGAGGCTGGAAAACTCCGTCCCCATGCCGCCTGCATCATTCACGACCAGGAAAATAATTGTGTAAAGCAGACTGGCTCGGATCAAACCCAGCCTGACATGGCCCAGTGTAAGAACTGCAGGCGCCCTGGTCTGATGTGGTTATTAGTACCTTGCTTGGGGGCAGGGGTGCCCAGAGTGCCGGGCGCGCTGTGATCCGCTTGCGGGTGCAGAGCGAGCTGTCCCCGAACTCGCGGGGATGTCTCTATCGCAGCCGCCTCCGTGCCCGGCACCCCGGTTCCTCTCCCGTTCTCCCCCATCGCCTGCTCCCGCTGCCTCTTGCCTTCCCGTCCGTCCATCGTTGCTGAAATTCTCGCAAAGTGCTGATTTTATTGAGTGCGACAAGTGGCAGTTCATTAAAAAGTGGGAGCAGATGGGGAACGGATTGTGGAAGAAGATTAATGATGCACACAGACCACTAAATAGGGCCAGGTTTGGGAGTAAACACAATCACTCGGCTCCCTCCAAGTGGGTAATCCTGCTCTGTCAGATCCGTTCTCGTTAGCGCGCTAACGTCCGGGGCTCGGGAGAGGTAACGAGGCGGCCGGGTGCCAGCCCCCCGGGGGAGGGGCTACGCGCTTGGCCAGGACAGGGCGGGCGGGAGGTGGCTGGGAGCGGTGCAGAGAGGGGCAGCGCCCCCTGGGCGAGGGGCCTGTCTGGGTGTCTGTCAGGAGAGGTTAGGGGGAACCTGGCCATCTCTTTTCACAGCGCCGACGGCATAGGGGGCTGGCCCAGCCCAGGTAGGCTTTGCTCCTGATCTGGCCAGCTTGGGCTCCTGGGAGTTGCCTGACCCCACCTAAAAGCCTACCAACACCCCTCCTGTAACCATTGTTTTGTCCCAGGTCTCCCCAGCTTGGCATGGGATTCTGGGCCCAGGGATTGGAGCCTTGGTTGCAGGGGGAAAACCTCTCAGAGGGACAAAGTGTCTACCAAGAATCCTGCACTTGGGGTCCAAAGGATCCTTGAGATCACCCTGCCTAGACACCTGCCTGTGGTTTGGGACAGAACAGTACGTGGTCATTCCATTCCCTGGTGGGGGGAGGTAGTTACAGAGAGAAAGGACAGCTTTTCCTTTGAATGAAACCCTGGAGCTCATGCATTCATTTAATAGATACTTACTGAGTACGTATTTTCTGTGAAATCAGGGATAGCAATTAGCTGATGTTTGTCCCACTGCCTTTCCCTGCTTTCCATGGCAGACATCACAGATCAATTATAGCATTCTTTTCTGTGGAGTCAAAAGGAGTCCTCAGAATCCTTCTTAACACAGCATTCCAGAAAGCCACTCACAGTGTATTGGCACTGGCTGGAGAAATGAAATCTGCTTCTCAGCCCTATCTTGGACATTTTGGGAAACACCAAGATTTATGCCATAAGACAAACTGCTGAGGTGAGCAGACTATTTCAAGGCGAGACCTCATTTGGAGAAAGAACAAGAACTGAGGAAGGGGTGACCTTCATTACATTCTTCTGCACAAAGGACCCCATGTCCTGGGCTGGAGGGGAGGAGGGGGAGGAGGCTAAGAATGGCTACCCAGGCCTCTACTTCCCTGTGTCTGCAGTGCTGCCGGGGGTGGCATGTGGCCAAGACCAGAAGCTGAGCCCTGGAAGGCCTGCTTGGTGGCCTGGGACAGGGGAATTTATTCAGCCTGCTCTGTGGGCCCCTTGTCAGGCAGGGGAGCACCCTGCGTGCCCTCCAAGGAAAACTTCCTGGGCAGTGTGGGGTGTCTGACCTCAGCCTCCCATTCTGTGTGCCGAATTTGCTCATCAGCGAGTCCCACTTGTCTGCTCTCTCATGGTGTGGCACCAGCCTCTGCTGCTGGCTAATCCTCCACCTGTGTGGTGGGCAGAGTCTGCACTCTTCCCTCCCAGCCCTGACAAAGGGGCTCTGGCCTCCCAGGGCCTCTTTCTCATCCCCCCATCTCCACTCACCCTCTTGGGCAGAGGGGCATCTCCAAGGCCTGACTCTGTCACTGGTGGGAGGTGGGAGTCCCCGGCTGCTGGTGGAGTAGGACCCTGGCTGCAGATGTCTTTTCTGTGGTGTCAGAACCAGGCTTCATCTTTGCCTCCAAACCTCCTCTTTCCTTGCACTTCTTGACCATTTCTCCAGGACTCGTTATCCTCTCGGGCCCCTGAGCTCACAGCCTCAGAACGATCTCTGATCCCCTGTGCCAGACACTACTAGTTGCCATCCAATATCCATCCCTCCTTTCTCTGCAGTAACAAATCCTGAATATATTCAGGGCACAGTGGGTCTGACAAAAGACTACATTTCCCACACTCTCTTGTAGCTAGCACTGGCCATGTGGCTATATTCTGGTCAATGAGATGCAAGAGGAAGTGTTATAAGAGAAAGCACGAGGGTTCCTTAAAGGGAGCTGACTCAGAGGGAGATTGTTGCCTTCTCCTCTTTCTTTTTCCTGCTATCTAAAATGTAGAAATTATGACCGGAGCTCCAGCAGCTATTTTGGTCCATGAAGTAACCTTGGGAATGGAAATCACACACTGGGATGTTAGAGCAGAAAGAGGAGGGGCCTGGGCCCATAATAAGTCTAGACCCACCATGTCAGTCCTGACTTCTTCTAGGCATGTGACCCTTTATTTTAAATTTCTATTATATTTAACCAGACTAATTTCAATGATATACTGCTCTTCCTGCCTGGTACACCCTGCCTAGAAAGCCCAGTAGTCTCTTTCTCCAACATATCTCGTGCACTCTTCTGGTCATTCCCGTAGTTTCGATCACGTCATTACCCAAATCAAATACCTTCAATGGGTCCCCTTCATCTTCTAAATAAAGGTCAAATTCCTTCCCCTGGCATCCAAGACCTTTCGTCACTGGGTCTCAACTTGTCTTTCTAGTCATATCTCCTGCATCCTGTGGTTCAGCCAAGTAGATCTCTGGAATCCCCAGGTATCCCCTGCCTTTCTGCCCCTCTTCCTTTGCTCTGGCGGTTCCCCAGCCTGGGACACCTCCACCTCCTCAATCTTTTCTGTCAAAATTCTACTCTTAGTTCAAGACTCATTCCAAAGTTGCATCCTCCATGAAGCCTTCCCGATGCCTCTGTGCTAGGAGGGATGGTTATCTGCCCTGTACTTGCGTAGTAAATTGTTTGTAGCTATGAGGGTCTATCAGATACTATTGCTATCTCTGTGGCTATTTCAGCTTTTCACCAGACTGGAGGCCCTGTTGGGCTGGATTGAATCTTGTTCATTCCCATATTCCCCAAATGGCCTGGCCCAGGGACCACATGTAGTAGGTCCTTGGTAAATGTTGGCTAATCTCAGTGATCCTCACTTCCTATCTCTGGCCTCTGCCATGGGCAGGGCTCATGCCACAGAAGTCCCTTCCTGAGGCTGTGGGGCTGGCTCAAGCCCTGCTGCTCTCTTCAGCTCTCCCACTCACTGTCACCTGACCATTTCTTTGGCACTGGCTCCCGGGAAGGGGGATAGGTGGGTAGGGCCTGGGCTGGCAGATGGACAGGTGCTGCCGCCAGGGGAAACAGAGATGTCAGGGTTGACACGGGGAAGCTGGGCTGCTCATTAGATCTGCTAAACTGCTGTCAAGGCTCGTTCCCCTGCGGTGACAGGGCTCTCCTCTCCCCACCTGGGCCCCCTGTGCCTTGCTGCCCCCGCTCCGTCTCCTGACAGCACTGACCTATCTGAGTGCTGCTCTCACTCACTCACCCAAAGGCCACCGAGTGTCAGGGTTTTCTCCCCGGGATACAAGGCCATTTGTCTTTCAGGAGGGATGGCCCCTCCCTTGTGGGACAGCTTGTGGCTTTCTGTCACTTTACGGCTGCAGTTGCAATCGGGGAGCCAGCAGAGAGATTGCTGCCTTGTGCCAATCTTGGCCTTGGATTGCAGGGATTTGAACCCCCTCGTGTTTACAGCAATGAGTTCTACCTAAGTGAAGTCTCAATTAAAACAATAAATCATTACCAGGACAAAGTGTAGTGGGGCCACAGAGGAGTGAGTCCAAATTTGAATATGATGGGCCTATAAATTACAGTGACGGCATGATGCTACTCATCAGGGCCCCAGGCACCAAAGAGCATGCACACAGCCAGCATGGGGGCAATGGTTTGCACGGCCACATTGGACCATGTGTCTTTGGAACTTTTCCACTCTAAGAGTGCAGTAGTAGAGCAAGTGAAAGCACAGCCTTTGGAGCCAAACTGCTAGGGTTCAAATACCGGCTGGGCTAAGCGATAACTGGACTTTGGCTTCCTTAACTTTCTTGGACCTCAGTTTCCTTGTTTGTCAATGAGCACTCACAGACTTCTTAGGTAGATTGTATAAGATGATCCAGGTGAAGCACTTAGCAGACTTTGCAGAACATGGTAAATGCTTAGTAAGCTAGGATTATCCACCGGAATGTAAGCTTCCAGAAGACAGGAATCTTATCCATATTAATCATCTCAACATCCCTGGTCCAATGAGCTGGGCCTACCATAGAGTAGAATCTCAATCAATGTTTATGGAATGAAAAATTGGGCATTTGGAAAGTCAGCTTTGTGAGGACTGAACAATGTCTTTTTTTCTTTTCTCCTGTCTCCCATGATGTCTACTATGGCACTTGAATGCAATAGATGTTTAATAATTAATGATAAATTTAAGTAAAAAATATCCTTATAATTTTGAAAGCTATCTTATCTATAATAAAAAGTACTGGAAAGATATTAGCCAAACGATGCCCCATGAGGATTTCTCAATCTTCCTGAGTCTCTCCTAGGTCTCCAGTTATGTCACCTACCCCCAAACTCAGCAGCTTGACCCAACAGACGGTGTGGAGGGAAGGGTCCAGGACTGGATGTTGAGAGCTCTGGATTCTGTTCCCAGATCTTTAGTGGTTTCACCATTTGGCCTTGTGAAGGCCACTCTCAACTCTAAACCTTGGTTCTCACCTCTGTAATGTGAGGAGGTTGATCTGGATGCATTTCCAAGTTTCTTTCGGGTTAAGCCTTATAGGATTCTGATTTTAAGCTGCCAGGCTCCCATCAGAACCTAACTCTGGGCCCATGTGTGATTCTGTTCCTCCTTCCTCTGGAACAGAGACCAGGAGCATCCTTTCACTTTGTGTCCCTCAAGGGCAAACCAACGATGCAAGTGAAAGCTCGCTCCCTCTGAGCTGGATCTAGGGGCGAGAGCTGCAACGGAGGGCTGAAGGGGCGCTGCTGGTGGTGAGGGTGGGTTGTAGCAAGAGACCCATTTGTCCGAACCACTCTGACCTGATCCCTGGGGCCCCAGTGTAGAAAATCCACAGCCAGACCTGTTGGCCCCTCCTTACTCTTAAGAAAGAGTCAGTGCTAGGGCGTGGAGGGATGTGTGTGTGTAGGGGACAGAACGAAGGGACCAAGAGCTAACATTGTCATCTTTTCTGTCCCAGCCATCAGAGCCGTTTTCTGTGCAGAAGTCTCATTGGCAAAGACCTACGTGGGGACCATTGGAAATCCCTCCTTCTTACAAACATGGCCAGATGCACCATGCAGGTCATGTGTCCTCTGTCAGCCAGCTCGACCTTACCCTAGTACTGGAGTCTGCAAACCCAAGGACACCCTCTCTGCAGAGTCCAGGGCTTTGCTGTCTGTGAATGCTACAAAAAAGATGTCTTATTTCCTCAAGTCTCATGGAATTACCTGTCTAAACTCAATTATGCATGCTAAAGGATGGGTCTGTTACTGAATTTTCCACTCACTCCCCCAGTTCCTGGGGACTTTTGTGTCCTGAGTGATGGGGGAGCTGGGAGCCTAGACAGGGTAGGGATCAATGGGGAGCACCATGAATGCCCAGGATCAGACCAAGGCTCTACTGTGTGACTTTGGGTGAGTCACCTACTCTCTATGCCTCCGTTTTATTCTTGAGAAAATAGGGATAGTGACAGATATTTGGTAGTGCCCTGCTAAGAGCTAACGAGACAGCGAGGATGAAGAGGATGTTGCAAGCAGTCCAGTGCTGGGCGTAAGTCAGAGGTGGCATGAGGCTAGCGGCCCAGCCTCCTGAGGGTGGGCAGCCCCCTTTGGAGTGATCAGCTCACTCCCACAGAGCCTGCTGTCTCCCCCAAGCAGCTCCTCCCCTTCCCCAGAGCGCTCCGTTACTGTTTAATCCACCTAATTGAAAGACTGCTGGATCAGGCAAGGAATTCATCAAAGGGAAGGAGAGGAAAGCCTGGTGCTATTTGGCTCCCTGCATGTTTGTCCTTTCAAATCCATATAGATGATTCCATTTCTGCATTAGAGGCAAGACCGGGATTTTGCATGAGAGGAAGGACAGGAGGAGGGAAGCAGGGAGGAAGGGATGAGGCCAGAGACTGGCAGAGGCTCTCAGGGCTTAATGGTGGACTGCTTTGGGGCTCTTTTGGGCAGAAAGGCAGTGGCCATGGTGGGGGGCAGTGGAGGTGGGAGAGGGTCCTGAGGGCACTGCCCAACCCAGTGGGGAGCTTGCCGAGGAGGAAAGGGGAGCCGGCACCAGCCAATTGCAGCTCCTCCGCCTCCCAGAGATGAGGCGGTCCAGACTGCCCTGGAGCCAGATTTCTGACATGCTACTTCCTGCACTGAACCCAGGGTGACCCTAGGCCCCACTATGGTCTGAATATATGTGTTCCCCCAAAGTTCATATGTGGAAACTTAATCTCCAATGTGATCGGATTAATAGGTGGTGGTCTTTGAGAGGTGATTAGGTCATGAGGGTTCTACCCTCATGAACAGATTAGTGCACTTATAAAAGAGGCCTAAGGGCACTTGCTTGAGTCTTTCCCTTGCCCCTCTGCCTTGTGAGGATGCAGCAAGAAGGTGCCATCTATGAGGAATGGGCCCTCACCAGACGCTGGGTCTGCTGGTGCCTTGCTCTTGGACTTCCCAGCCTGTGGAACTGCGAGCAATAAATTTCTGTTGTTTATAAATTACCCAGTCTGAGATATTTTTGCTATAGCATCAGGAATGGACTAAGACACCACCCTTCCCGAAAGACTGTGTCAAATTTGGGGGGAAGTGGAGGGCATAATGGCCACGGCCTGACCAGGAATCCCTCCAGGAGGATCCAGCCCATGGTGCCACAGCGAAGGCAGAGTGTCTCGGGGAACGGAGTGGAACTGCGGGCACTGGGAGAGGAGCAGGATGGACAGGAAACGAAAAGGTGGGGCCACACCTGTAAGTTCATTGTAATATGGTGAGTGCTCTTCATGAACTAAAAAATTCCATCCCTAACAAACCCCAGGAAGAAGTTACTATTAATTATATTTTATGATGGGAGAAACTGTGGCTTGGAGAAATTTAGTGCAAGCACGTGGGGTCAGGCTGAGCTTTCAAGGGTGGGAGACAAGTGGGCCCAACACAGACAGGCTGGGGCAGGCAGAGGGAGGGCAAGCAGTGGGGCAGAGGGGCAGAGGGACTGGATGGGAAATTCTACCCAAAAATTCTCTGTGGGGCTGGACTCGCGTGTCCACGCACTGCGTATGCACCTGCAGATGGGCATGCAGGAAACAGGTACAGCCCTTCCCTTGAGGATCCTGCAGCCCAGGGCGGAAAGCAGAGGAGCACTGCAATAAATACAGCGCAGTGGGAGGTGGGGGTTAGTGCTCTACGGGATGTGCGTGCACGCACTGTGGGAATCCCGGGGAAGCTATTGATGAGTTTCCTGATGAGAGGGAAGGTGTGGAAAAGGCTTCACAAGAGGAGGTGACATTGCTCCTGTTAAGAGTCAGGAGATTGGTTTTTAGGGTGTTGATATAGGTCATTAATTTTCTAGAGGAAAGGAGTGCGTGCCCTGTGTTTCAGTGTTATCACATGTGATTCTCGCCATAGCACGGGGCCTTATTCTCACCTCCACTTCGCATGGAAGTGTGGAAGCTCACCAAGGCAACATAGGTTGTGCCTTTCCCACCTCAGTCTGCAGACTAGGAGGGCTCGGTGTGAAAGGGCGCTCTTCCCCGAGGGGTACTGGTGCCCACAAAGGGACTGTGGCAAAGATAACCGTCAGCACCTTGGACAGGGCCGGGGGTGGGGGATGGTAAAGGTCCAAGCCCCAGGAGAGGGGATGGAATCTGGGGCTGTTAGGTTTGTTCCAGGTGGGAACTCGAAAAGTATGTGTGGGACAGAATTCGAATTTGGTTAATGGAAAACTGAGGTTTGTTAAACAATAGCCACAGGGGTCTGGAGAGTCCCTGGAGGTTGTAAACCTAACAAACGGCCGCAGCCAGCATTCCTCTCCCCCCCCATATGGACAGAACTACCCTCCTCCCTTATCTCTACAGGGTGAGACTGACCTAGGGGTCCCAGAAATTGGTTGTTTTAAAAAAATTTTTTATTGCAGTGGCTATTCTGGCCCAGGTACTCACTCCCCCCTGAGAAACCCTCTATAAAACCCAAGGCTTTCCCCTCCCTCAGGGTGGATGCTCTTTGGCCTCCACCCATCTGCACCCAGATGCTCAAAATAAACAGCATTTTGCTACACATGGGGCTTCGTGGGTCTCTCTCTCCGCTCGGGGCCTAACAGGGCCATGGTCAATAAAGCGCCTTTCCCGAACCCAGGGCCCCCTGGAGCAGACACCACTATTCGTGAGAGGATATAATTTGGGGTACGAGGAACCTGAGCTCACAGCCCCCTGGGCCGGTCTTGACTGTTGTGTTTGGAGACAGGTCTGCTCAAGCAGAGGGGAGGAATTAATATGCTCTGGGGGCGCCAGGACATTTTGTCCCCATCCTCTCAAAGACATATTACCTTTGAGAGGCTGGGACAAGTGTAAATGACCCAATAAAATGCAAATACATCAGCTGAGAGGAGATGTACCACAGGTCAGGTATGTTTTCGTCGGGGGAGGATGGCCGGAAAGGTCTAGAGCAACGGCCCCTGTCCAGGGGAGTGGGCTGGGCTGTGTGCCAGAGTAAGGGGCCTTGTGGCATCTGAGGAGCAGCAAGACAGGGCCGAGAGTGGGGGGGGAGGGCTCACTGAAGACAAACATACAATTTTGCTTCTGGCTTGAAGCTGTGCTGTAGGTCAAGGGGGATGGAAATTCACCCTTCCTGAGAAATCTGTAAGCAAGAGGGGTCACACAAAGACACACATATGCAAGGAGACAGCAGGGGAGAGAGGGATGCATGCACATGTATGTGCATGTCACTAACACACACAGGCACGTATGAAGGGCCTGCTTGTTCTTTTATCCTCACATGTGCCGTTGGCTGGTCATCACAGGTGGCATCCAAGGCTTGAGGATGATGATGATGATCATGATGATGATTTCCAGGTTGCTAAGTCTTATGCGCTATCTCATTTGATCCCTCCTAAAAATGCTGTGAAGTAGAAAATATTCTTTCCATTTCTCAGGTGAGAACACAGAGGCACAGGGAGGGTTAAACAACTTGTCCAGGTCATACTGTGAGGAGGACGAGAGCTGCGTCTTGAAGAGCCCAGGTCTTCCAAATCAGGGTCAGGAACCGCTTCTGTTGCACTCCCGATGAAGCCGGTAATCCCAGCAGCCCCTGCTCCTATGGCCCACAACGACTTCTCCAGGGCACATGGAGCATCAGGCCAATGCATTTGAGAGGGTTTCTCTAAGTGCACGGGCATTGAAGAAGGCTAGACCCAGGTTTGAATATTGGCACCTCCTCTCATAGCTGTGTGATCTTAAGCAAATTAATCAGTTTCTCTGAGCCTACATTTCCTAGGCTATGAAATGAGGATAGCAAAATCTACCCCACAAATTGCATAGAATGAAGGAGCAGATATGCAAATGACCTAACATAGCACATAGAGTTACAGGGAATTCTGTTTACCCCAAATATCCGGAATCTGCCCTACTCCAGTAGGGGGCGGCCTACCAGGCAGGGGACATTGAGGACAGTGAATGCTCTTCCTTGGAGGAATGTCAGTGGAGGGGAGGTGGCAAGGGGACTTTGGAGGGGCTTTCCTGATCTGGGAGGCTGACTTCTTGCAGATACTAGGGGACCTCAGCCCTGGAGGTGGAGAGAAGGCCCTCACGAAGCTATCCCACGCAGGCTGAGGCCAGTTCCCCCAGGCAATGGCCAGGGCTTTCGGGGGACAGTCTGATGAGGCTTTGTGCCCGGGACCCCAGGGTCGGGGAAGAATCACCCCAGGTTCTGCTTGGGGCTCTGTCCGCAGTTCTCTGCTGTCAGCAGGCAAGATGCCGGGCAGCTGCGTGGGTACCCGTGCGCATGAAGTGATTACCCCTTTAATGTTTAATGTGCTGAAAAACCATTAGACCCTGAAATGGACAAGTTCTCAGTTGGTAACTTTAATTATTGTTAAGACTCAGTCACACCTGCTTATTAGCAATTATGCATGGCATCTCCCAGGCTGCTATAGGCTTCTTCTTCGTCCTTCTCTTGGGGACAGCAGATTTGTGGACTGCTGCCTCCAGGAGGCTGGAAAGGCAGCACCAAGCACACAGGTGGTTTCCATTGCTCCCCTCTGCAGCCTGGCCTTGCTTAGGACCAAAGAGCGCTGTCTGCTTCTTCTCAGAGGCCAGGAGAAGGAAGGACCTTCCAGCACAAATTGGGAGGACCGCAGGGGGATAATTGCATAGCACAATGCCCTTCACAAAGCACTTTGCTTCCATTATCTCATTTCCTTCTATCAGCGCCCCAATTTTACAGATAAGGAAATTGAGCCTAGGAAGGTTAATAGCAGTCACTTCTTGGAGAGCCTGCCTGGCCTGCACGCCCTTCTTGGAGACCTGCCCACTGAAGCCTTGGGCCTCACTGCCATGAAAATCCCACATCATCTCAAGCCTGCCCCTCGCCTCGTTCCGTCCCCACAGCTGCCTGGACCAGGCGTGGATCCCTGGCTGGAGCTGGGCCACTCGGAGGCTCTTTCCTGGAATTAGGGAGTTGAGTTGGACACAGTCAGTTGGATGGTAGACCTGGGAGATGATGCAGAACAAGTAATACGCCCAGGAGAGATGCACCGAGGCAGAGAGAGAGGGAGAGAGCGAGCCTGCCTTGTAAAGCCTGGCTCTCCTCCCCACTCTCAGGTTCCAAGAGAGATTCCGGTAGCCTTCTGGTAAAATCCTCCTTCTTGCTGAGACACTTTCCCACCCCAAGTCCCTGGTAGCTCAGACTTAACATGCTGAGGCCAGCCCTGGTGGTCAGCAGGAGATTAGTGGGTCCTAGTGGCCCCCAGCTTTCAGGGGCCAGGAGGGTGCCTGGAGAACAGTGGGAGCGGCTCTAGGATTCCAGTCTGGAAAAAAGGGGTGGAATGGAGGGAGCCCCTCACCACAGGCCACCAGCAATCCTGCATCCCCTGGGGAATCTTCCTGAAGGACCACCTCTCCTCTTACCATCCCCCACCCAATCCCAGACACCCTAACATTGGGCTGCACGGGGGCAAACAGTGGAGAAATGCCGTGTGCCGGCAGCCCTGTCTCTGGCCCTGAGTTTTAAGATGGGGAGGGGAAAAAAAAAAGCCAGAAGGAAAGAAGTGAACATGAGTAATGGGCCTGGAATGAGGCATACGAGATAACACTGAATAATAATGCGTCAAAAACTACAAGATGTATTTTTTTTTATTTCCCAGTGGAGTTTCCATTGCGCTAATCCATCACTGTAGAGCAGGCAAGATTATGCTTCCCCCAAAAAAACTCTGGGAGATAAATGGGAGTAAATTAGGGTTTATTATATTATTTGGGGTGATATAATTTCCAAGCGGCCCTTATTAAATTACTTCCTCTGGTGCTGACACCTCCCGCCTCACGGTCTCTGCGCCCTCGCTCTCTTCCCCTGTCTGAAGCTGCTTTGTATTTTAATGTCTCTCATCATTTTTTGGTGGAGCTAGGGTGCCAGGGGAGAGCGCCAGCAGGAAGTGCTGAGTCACTGCTACCGGGTGGAGCTTCTTCCTTGCCGGCTTTTCTATAATCACAGAACCACAGCTCACACACCATCAACGCCCGAAAAATATGGAGCTACCCAGTCCCCACCTTCATACGTGGGGAAACTGAGGCCTGAGAAAGAAATGTGACTTGCCTTAGGTCACACAAATGGGAAGGGACAGTTGAGATGGCACCCCGTGGGCTGACTTCCATGCTGGCATAAATTCTCCTGTGAGTCTTGGCTTCAGGGAAGCTTCCAGTCTAGCAGCAGAGGCCCATGGAATCTAGGGGGCTTAGTTGTCTGAGATGAGGTCTGCCTAGGGACCCAAAGGGAGATATGAGAGAAGACCTGCAGTCTGGTCTCTGCTTGATCACAAAAGGTTGTTCAAGTTTAGGCAAGTTACTTCCCCTCTCAGAGCCTTTATAGCAAGTATACATCTTTACAGTAAAAGGGCTTGGAATGGATTAGTGATTTTCAGACTAAGTTTTTTAGCAGTGGGACATCTTTTTAAGATGAAATCTTATGAAATAAACTCTGACGTGTAAACTGTTTAAATGTGGAGCTACTCAGATTGAAGAACGGGGTTGTGGGGTCCCCGATCTCACCTCTGCCCCACCCAGTTTGAAACTACGGGGCCCAGTTTCAGCAGCTGCTCCTGATTTTGCCCTGAGTGCCGTGCTCGCATCCTCACAGAGTCCTCCCCAGTCTCCAAGGATGAGTGCAGATGTCGCCTCCAACCCCAACAGAGCCTGAGCAACCTCCATCCGACTCACCCACACAGCCTCGTCCTTTTGGTCTTGAGAAGTGCAGGTCCATGCAGCTCGACCCAGCCACTGAGAACAAGGTGTCACCATTTGGTAGCTGCATGACCCTGGCAAGTTGTCATTATTTTTAATCTCTGAGTCTGTTTTATTGTCTTTAAAATGGAATAATAATAATTTTGACCGCATAAAATAGTGAGATTTAAATGAGAAAATACTTATGAAACACGTAGCATGATACCAAACATGCTGTAAGTTATATTAATAGTTGTTATTATTTTCATTTTGAATTCTACCACATAGGTATATTTTGTGAGGCTTATGTGAGATAAGGGCTTGATCACAGCACACAATAGATGCTTAACAAATGGATAAATGGTAACAGCTTCTTTTTATTAGCTATTAACATAATAGGCACCACAGGAAGCCAATGGTGAATACATTCCCTGCTCTCGGGGGACTCCCGCACTCTGCTCACCCACCCACACACGAGCAGTCGATGCTCATGCTGCCCCCGGCTAGGGTCTGGGCTTCGAAAGAGGACAGTGCTCCTGCAGGACAAAGTGACAAGTGCCAACAGAGGGAGCAGCAAAGGATTCAAGGAAGACTTGTTAGTACTTTTCTGTTTATCATAACCTTAGCAGTTTAAAGCAACACCTGCAGACTCATGGGGATGGAGACTGGAATAGTGGTTGCCAGGGGCCGGAGGGAGGGGGAAATGAGGAGTTAGCGTGTCACGGGTACAGAGTTTCAGTTTCGCAAAATGAAAAGTGCTCTGGAGACGGGTGGGGGTGATGGTTGCACACCAGTGCGAATGTACTTAACACTACTGAACTGTACATTTAAAAATGGTTAAGATGGTAAGTTTTAGTTAGGTATATTTTACCATGATTAAAAATTTTAAAAAGTAATCTCCGCATGGTATGAATAAATAAAAGGTAAATTTCAGAATTTTAAAAAGGAAAGAATAAAACAGCAGCAACGTCAACAAAAAGCTGCACCACCACCTTTCGGTGATATCCCAGTTCCGTAGGGTAGAAGTCCGGCGTGGCTAGGAGCGTCCAGGAGGCCGAACTCATGGTGCTGGGGTGAGTTCCTGTCTGCAGGCTCTGGGAGGAGCTCCACTGCTGAGCTCATTCACTGCGTGGGCAGTGGTGGGACTGATGTTCCCATCTCCTTGCTGGCCGTTGGCTGGCGGTCACTTTGAGCTCCCAGAGGCCACTCTCAAGCCCTGTCCCTACATCCCCCTCCACCTGCAGTCCAGCAAGGCAGGTCGAATCCTTGTCACACTTCCAATCCTGCTGGTTTTCCTTCCGCGGCCAGCGGGTGCAACTCTGCTTTTAAAGAGCTCAGAGGCTAGGTCGGTCCCACCTGGATATGACCAGTCTCTCAAGGTCAACTGATTTGAGACCTTAAACACATCCGCAAAATTCCTTACAGCAGTTCCTAGATATGTGTTTGATTAAATAGCCAGGGGCGGGGAATCTTGGGGGGCGTTTTGGAGATCTGCCCACCATGGGGGTGTCCTTAGAATGGGGATGGAAGGACCAACAGGACTTTGAAGGGTGAAGAAGGGTCTTCCGGGGGAGAGCTCAGAGAAAGAGAGGCACAGATGTGGGGAAGCTCGGGGGTGTGAGGAAAGACAGCTCAGGGAGTGGCCGGGGCCTGTGTGGGATGGGGGTGCGTGGATGGGGGTGCTGTGTGAGGAGCGAGAGGGCCTGGAGCTCCCCACAGAGGGAGGGGCCTCCGAAGGTGAGTAAGGACAGGAATGACCACCTGCGGTGGCTTGGGAAGCAGGACTGCATGCACTCCGGGGGCCCCTCTGGACCAGAGGAGTCTGGGAAAAGCAGAAGTGTTCTCCTTTGCCTGCACGAGAGGAACGTGGTTCCTTTCTGCCTTCGTTCCGTTGTTCTTCATCCACTCAGTAGGTATCGCCTGGTGTCCAACGGGCCAGGCCTGTGCTGGATTCCGAGGACGAAGTGTGAACCACCTGGACAGAATCTGTCTCCCCTAAGTGCATCTGAGAGCCGTCGGGACGGGGGAGACGAGGCAGAGGGGGCTCCTGTCCAGAAGGAGTGCAGTGTGGGGAGCAGTGGGCACTGTGGGAGCTCTGGGGAGAGGCCCTGACCCAGGCCCCAATTTCCAGTGGACAGAGCACCCAGCGGGTTGGAAGGTGGAGGGGCGACAGAGGTCCCTGAAGGGTGTGCAGCGGATGCTCACCAAGGGCCTGTCCCCTCTGCGCAGGAGGAAACCTGGGCTGGAGCTGGGCGGAGCCCAAGGTTGGCCCGAAGAGCACAATTCCGGGGGGAAGGAGGAGACAGAAGGAAGTACAAGACTGTCTGATCATCAGAGTGTGGCCCCCGGTAAAGAGCGAACAGTCTTTTGCTGGCAGCTCCAGCAAAAGGAGCAATCATTAGAAGGTGACATTTTGCATTAAAATTGTCCCCATCAGCCAGGGACATTTTCTTGTTCCTTCTGATCAGGAGACTTTTAGTGCCACAGATTCAAATGACTCAGGCATCAGAATTTCTTCCCCTCTGGGAGGGAAACCCAGCCCAGTTACCCTGGGGTGGATATACGCATTAGCCAAGGTTTAAACAGCAGATGAGCTAGTGCGTGCAGCAAGGACCGAGGGTGTGTGAGCACACGGAAGAAAACAGAAGTGCACATCGTGTTTTGTGCAGCCGAATGGTTTTGTGCCAATGAGGATGACAAGCCCAGGGTCGCATGCCCAGCAGGTGTGTGCCCCTGCCAGTGCATTCCTTCTGCAGAGAGAAAGGCCCACAGGTAGGTTTTTGTGGGTGTGCACCGAGGCGAGAAGTGAGCAGGTGTACATGAGAGAGTGCGCACACGTGTGTGCCGGTGGGCACCCGCTAGAGCCTGGGCGCGTGTGAGCTGCCCAGTTCACGGCCCTGTTATTGGGCGGTCTGCATGAAGGGCAGTGGCAGTCGACCCCCGTCCTTCCCCACCCTCCACAGCCGTCCCCGTCTCAGTAAGGGGCGTCCCCCACCGATCCCCAGGAAGCTGTCAAGCCCCAAGACCAGGAGTCCTCTCTCTTCCTCCCTTTCTTTCATTTCAAGTTTGAACGCGTCCTCTTCAGACAGGCCTTCTCTGCCCACTTTGGTGAAAATAGCTCCCTGTCCCCTCCACAAGCGTTCTCCATTACAGCACAAACTCCCTTCCCGCGAGGCATGGTCCCTGTGGGAAATCGTCTTGCTTCGCCTTTGTTTACAAGGATAGAGTCCTCCTACCCCCTGCAGAGTGGCTCCCTGGGGCAGGGTCATCTTTCCTGTTTACATCTATGTACCTGGTAACAGTATACAGTAGGCACTCGGTAAGTGCTCTGTAGTGATGATGAATGGCTTGTTTCCTTGTATTGCCCCGGAGCTGACTTAGGTCTTTGGGGGGTAGGGACATTGCTTCAGTGCCAAGGACACTGTGACCCAGAACAGATTGGCTTATGAGGGAGTAAGTTTCTCGTCACTGAAAGCATTCAAGTGAGACTGGATGAACACTGTTAGCTTCCCACACCAACGGGTTACCCCTAAGTGCCATATTATGGGATACAAGGATCATCTAAAACTGGTCCCATTGGACCTCCCCGCTTCACTGTTTTCAGACTGTGTTGTGTGCGTTCACACCTCCCTGTCCGCACGTGCCGCTGTTGTGCCCGAAGGCCCTCCCTCTCTTTCTTGACTGGAAACTCATTCTCGCCTGTGCTCTGTGAAGTCATCTTCTACACCCCAGATGGAATCGAATCCTCCCTTGTCCCTGCTCCTGGGGCTTTTCTGAGTGCCTGGTGGTATCTCTGACTACCGTGGTTACGTTTGCTGTGTATTCCCCGTAACAGACCCAAACGTCTCCCAGACAAAGCGTGCAGCTCAGCATCCCCGGGCCCTGGGGCGCCCTGGGACCCAGGGATGCCTGGCAGTTGCTTGCAGCGGACACATGGCAGACATGTGGAGGTGCTCCCCGCCCACTCCTCTCAGCACCTCTCATTTGGCGGCCACCAGAGGTTGGTCCCTTCTGGTGACTCTGGGCTCAGCTTGAGAGTCTCTGACCTCCCCAGGAAAAGGTATTAAATGGGTGACTGTCCAGACCCCAGGTGCCAGCACAGGCTATTTCAGTTGGCCAAGAGCCAGTGCCTGGGGGGGAAGCTTCCCCAAACCTGTGCCACTGGGCAGGGGGACACGGGACTCAGGCCATGGGGGTAGCTTACGATGCTCCTCCAGCACGGGGCCCAGATGGATCACTCTGGGGAGACACCGCGGTAAGAGGTAGCACTTTCTGAGAGGCCAGGGCTGGCTGAGGGTGGAAAAGGTGAACCCCAAAGATCCCCACTTTCAGCCTCCGTTCCACCAGGGATACAGAGAACAGCTGTGGGTGCAAGTGGGGAGGGTCAGCCTCGGCTGGTCCACACTGAGCTGAGGTGGGGTGCCGGTCTTGGGGCAGGCTGGGCTCACGGGGTGCATGCCTGCAGCTGAGAGTGCTGGAGGGAAGCTGGGGAACCACCCCCTGAACCCCAAGTTGGGAGCCATGGGTTCTAGTCCAGCTCTGCCGCTTCCTAAGCATGCAGCCTTGGGCAGGAATCTCAGACTCATCCAAACCTCGGTTTTCTCATCTGCAAAAGAGCCTCCTAGGTTTTAATCACTGTGGTGTGCACTAACTCATTTAATCTTCTTGGCATCTCTGTGAGATAAGCATCATCATATTTCCCAGATAAGGAAACCGAGGCTTAGGCCACTTAATCTGCAGTGAACCACGCAGGTAGCTGAACTCTGTCCTGGTGCGAAGCCCAGTTCTCAGCCACTGCTCCACACTGCCTGCTTCCCAGGGCTGCTGTGAAGATCTGAAGAGAGAGTGGATGGTCTCAGTTGAGGAGCTCAGCATGGTTCGGATGCAGGGCCACAGCTGTGCGGCCTGGGGTTCAGGACAAGGACAGTCACCCACTTCCCCTGGCACGGCTCCCCTCCCTCCTCCCAGCTCACGATGGGCCACCCCTGGGGGCAGGTGCAGGCTGCTGCCCTCTCTGCCCGCTTCTGCTGCTGCTAAACTTTACACTGGGCTCTGTCATTAGCCCAACAACAAGCTCCCTGTTTGACTAGCCCTGTCCAAATTTGCTCCGTGCGAGCAGGAGCCCATGGTAAGTAAACGGTTTTCTGTTGATATTTGAGCACTAATGAAGAGGCAGCGAGCGGGGCCCATTAATAACTGAGGAGATGATTGTGTTTGCAGAAGGCCTGTACACAGCATGTCAGCCTGTCTAGGCAGGGCCGGCCTCCTTATTGATTTCCCAATAAGCCGAAGCGTGTTCTTGTTCCCATCCCAGGCGGGGGCTTCCTCTGTGCAGTCCAGGGCTGGTCTCCTGGAGACCCCACATAGGCAATCAGCCTGGGTCTCAGGTGAGGGTAAGGGTTTCGTTCATTCATTCATTCATTCATTCGACATGCGTGGATTGTGTATCTTTTATGCAAGTGCTACTCTACTGATAGCCAAGTCTCTATCCTTACCGAGAAACAGCCTGCCCTTGACCTTGCTGGGAGGCTTGGCACCTGGCACCTCTGGGCAGACACGTGGGCAAAAGCAGACTCCCTGTCTGCTTGGACTTCTGACCATGCACCAAGGGGTCATCATATGCTGCCCATCAGAGCCCCCACTTTCATATTGAAATGTGACAGGAGATGGCCCTCTGACAGGGCCTTAGGAGATGGCACCTTTCTTCCCCATGTTGCCCTTTAGTCTGGAAATCCAAGAGGCTCAGCTTGGGAATTCGGGGCTTTGTTTAGGAGAAGGGCTGCAGGGAGAGCTGGAGGCCTGCTTGTCCTCCCCATTGGGACCTTGTAGATCTTGCGCTCTCTAGGGAGATACCACAGGGCTGCCAGGGCCCCCAACTTGAGCCTGGTTTGGGGGTAATTTCTGGCCTGTCTTGCAGAGGACATGGGGATGACTAAGGCAATATTCTGTCTGACAAGCTTGTATCTGGTAAATGAGGCTGACCCGTAAACAAATGACTGGAGAAAACAATCGTAATATGTTGGAAGGCATGAGTCCAGGGCTGTAAGAGCAGGGAGGGGTGTGGTAGAAGCAGGGAAGACTTCCCAGAGGAGGGGACATCAGAGCAGGTTATTTAAGGCTCGCTAGAGGCTTATAGAAGCCACAGTGACTGCTCCCACTGGTCAAGAAGGAAAAGAATGTAGTCTGCCATTGGCTGCAGTCTCGTAGCAAAGGGACCCAGACTTGTGTCTCTTGGCCAGGGTAGGATATTTTTGGGTGGGCTTGTCAGGAAGGGTCCTGAGTTGGGAATGGGGTCTTGCAGTTGGGGCTGGGGTGAGATGCTCCTGGAAATACATCCTCCTGGACCAGGTGTTGGTGTTCACAGGGCTTCCCTCATTAGAGCTTTTGTTCCTGGGAAAAGATGAAGGAACGCGTGACGGTGGGAGCCAGGAGGCTCAGACCCTCATCCCGGCCTGCCATGAACTGGGAGAGCAACTTCCCCTCTTGGAGCTCCCTTCCCTTGTCTGTAGAAGGGAGCAGATGACTCCTGCCTCAGGGCATGCTGGTGAGAATCAGCTGGGGCAGGAGAACAGAAATGGTGCTAAGGGAAAGTGCATGGTTCCAAGAGGCTGCCAGCACACCGAGAAACGCACCCCAAGCATCTGTGTTTAACACACATCTCACACATTCTGGATCCTTCCAATCAGCCCCAATCTCCTCTAGCTACAGCTCTGGGGTCAGGGACCCTTGGCAGATAACTGAGAAAAGACTACTGCTGCAGCCCAGGGCCAGATTATGATGCCAGGGCCCAAGGAAGCGAGTGAGAGGGATGGAGGCAGATGCTGAGCTACTCCTTAGGAAGCCAGCCTTGCACTGTGTCCTCTCTCCAGGACACAGAGACCCCCACAAGGCAGCTGGCTCCTGTACCCTTTACCAGAGGCCCCTTGGTTCTTGGGATTCAGGGGCGATCCAGAGCCCCCTTGGGGGCCTGGAAAGGTTCAAACGAGTGAGAGGCTAGCCCACTGGGCCTATTCCCTCAGCCTTTTGTTCTAGCCTGGAAACCACCCTTTTCTCTTGATCATTTTCAAGTTCCAAGAAGCCCAGCCAATGGCTATAGAGAGGCAGCCCTTCTGCTGGACTGAAACCCTCAGATAGGCAGGTGTCTCTCTGACCTACCCTAATGAGGAAGATGGGGCTCTGGCAGTAGTGACCACCTTTCTAATATCCCTATTGTTGCACTGCCTTGCACTACCTACTGTATTTTACAGAGACATGGAAAGCACCGAGCTTAGCTTCCCCACGCTTGTCCCCCAGCCCCAGCTGAGCACAGGTGTCTGAAATGGAAGGCTGCTCGATTGTGCATCTGGATCTCTTTCCTGAGATGGGGACCTGTCTCCCCCCTGGGGATCTGGTCCACATCCAGCAGAAGAGGGTGTTTGGTAAGAAAGAGAAAGTGGCATTCAGTTACACCACGAGCGGAGGTCATTCAGTGCCGTGGTTCCCAGCCCTGGCTGCACTTCAGAATCACCTGGAGATTGCAGGTGCTGCCTGGGCCCTACCCCAGACCAACCGAATCAATGTCTCTGGGGGCAAGCGCAGGCATCTATATTCCAAAAAGTCACCCAGATGGTTTTGATGCACAGTGAGGGCAGAGAACAGCTGAGCTGGAGAAGGTGCATCTTCTGGGCGTTGTCCCTCTGAGGCTGGGTCCCTCCTCCTGCATGCAGGTGGTATGGGATCTGACACCCTTTTCGATTTCCATTAAGAAAAAAATTGGATGAAACCTATTGCCTGAGCCAAGGTGAGGAGGAAGAAGCAGTAGGAACACAGGAGAGAAAAGAAAGGCCCAAATATGCTGCTAAGAGCAGATGAGGGAACAGAAAGGTGGACCCCAAGTGTCAGTCAAGGGGGACTTGGTATGGAGGACAAGAGAGCTGCCTTGCACCCTCCTCTGTCTCTGTGTGTGTGCTTGATTGTCTGGCGAGAAGACTTATTTCCGATAATGGGCCAGCCCTCCCATGCTTTCAGATGATAAGAGCACAGTGAGGATAACATTTGGAGGGTTCCCTTGGGAATTTTGGATCTAACACGCAGTGCCCTGCTGCCCCGCAGAGTAACACCAATTGGGCTGAGATTCTGTTGTCACTGTGACTGTCCAAACGCTGGGCCCAGGGTTAAGCGGGGCAGGTTGACTCCGTGTGAGCCATGGAATACCACCGGAAAGCCATGGGGACACGGGACGACCACACTGAGACTGGCATTGCAATTTGGGGAAGAAAGAATAGAATGATCTGGGCGAGGAGCCAGACTTCTGGGGCATTAAGTGAGAGCACTAAAAAGAGAAGGTCTAAAGAATTCTTGTAAAAGTGTCACCTGGAAATTTTTTAAAGAATGCAGACTCAGTGGACATCTAATTCCTTAAGAAGTTCACTTTTTTTTTTTTTTGAAGGGGAGAGGAGGTCAGGGCAGACATGCAGGAGCTTGTTCTTAGCTTTTGCTCTGTTCCAACATCTGAGGCCGAACCCCTGGATCTCAGCTGTGATGTGGGACTGGATATTGGGAATCTGCCATCTCTGGAATCACTGATACTAACCACTAGTTAGTTAGAACCACCAGTTCTTCTGGAAACTGGAGAACGGTACTCAGAATATGCTGCTGACAATGAGAGGAAAAGATTTGAGTCATAGTAGAATCTGCACAGAAACGGCACAGGCGGCCAAGCTTGCATGCAGAGAGGTGCTGCTGTTCAGGACACACGAGGAGCCAGCTAACGTGCCCCACAAGGGAGCTGTTCGTGGATCTAGAGCCACACAGGCTGAGGTGTCTGCACCCCCTGGCTCTCTGCCCTGGAGCGAGCATATGGCCGTGTGGCAGGAAGGCTTTCTCTCTCCCTCAGCATTTCACCCTGGCCCATCATGTCGGAACTCCAGCCCATTTGGAAATGGTGGTCAGAGTTGCTTCTGCTCTTCCCTCCATGCTCTCGATCACTCCCTCTCTCCAAGTGTATTGATGGGACGGGAAGAGGGACCTGCACAAGAGTGGCTGGGCACCCTTCCTTGCTCTGCTCTCAGGGCTGCCCTGCCTTCAGGGAGCCTGCATTCCTCTCCACTTTGATGGGGCAAAGTCTACCCCTGCACGGAAAAGACCTGCAATTCTGAGTGCAAAGTTCAATTCAGCCGTGGATGTAGATCCAAGCTATGCTTGCCAACCCAGCCTTCCTGGCAGTAACACTGATGGCTCTGTCTGTTCCCATGGAGGGGACTGACATTTGAGCCAGGCAGCAAAGGATGGCCCAACTGGGCTGGGGGCGAGTAAGCACTGAAAGAAGAAGAGGTGCCAGAGAAGTGTCCTAGCAAACAAAGCTGAAGCAGAGGTCGGGGCCTGGCCACGGGGGTCTTGGATGCCATGCTGAGACATTTGAACTTGCTGGACAGACATATGGGAGCCATTAAAGTTCAGTTATGACAAAAATCAGAATTCTAAGACTCTAAAAACTTGACTGCTGACTAGAAGGGAGAAGCAAAGGAGAGTAAGGTGTCATGAGGAACCCGAGGGTTTTAAATTTGGCTTCATGGAAGAAGTGGATGGCATTGTGCGAGGTCAAAAGGAGGAGGGAGGCAGGGTGGTAAACAGACAAGGACCTTGGTCCAGGACACAGGGGCCTGAGCTGTTGCAGGAGAACCAGGGGAAGGATCCAGCAGAAGCCCGAAGGCAGGAGAGGGGCTTTCTCAGGAGATGAGGGGCCTGGGCTTTAGCTAGACGCACCATCGTTGCATGAGAACAAGGCCTCCGGTAGAGAGGGTGCAGTGAGAGTGCGGCTGGAGACCCAGTGATGAGAACACACCCACGTGGGGCTCAAGGGCAGAATGAGCTCTGAAGGGAGCAGGCAGGCAAGGCTGGAGGGGCAGGAAACCAGAAAGTAGCAGTGCAGTCTTGCCCAGATCGAGGACTTGTAGCTTTGCATGAACTAAGGGTTTGATGCTCTGAGTTAAGCTTAAGAAGAAGGAGGTTGTCCAAAGTGAGAAACCCACTCAGAAGTCAAAGAGGATGAGGACTGAGAACGGCTCCTGGAGGTGGTCACTGGGGGCTCCTCAGTGGCCTCAGCCACCAGTTGGGTGGGAGCCAGTCTGCAGGGTACTAGGGCCAACAGGTGGTCAGGCAGTGGAGGGACCAGGGCAGACCTACCTTGGAAGCTGGGAAGGGAAGGGGAGAGGTAGTTTAGGGGAGAGGCAAGTGTGCTTTCAGGAAGAGTCTGCAAGAGGGAGGGTGGGGAGTGGGGCTGGGGAAAGGTGAGCAGCTCACGCTTCCTCACTGCACTCCCTCCTGGGAGCTGGGTGCTTTCCTTCCTCCTGGCGGGGGTGGGCCTTGGGCCACAGGGCGTGGAGGTGAGACAGCAGCCACCTTAGCAAGGCTCCAAGGCTGACTGGACTGCTGATGGCAGAGTGAGCGTGGGCGTGGTGAGATTCAACGGGAAGCAGTTGGTTTCTCTTTATGTCTATGGTGGTGGCTTCATTCTGTTACTGGGAGGGGATTGGGTGTGTTCCCTCCTATCCACGTACTCCGGTCCCTTGCCACACAGCCCACAGGGAGGCATAGTCACAGCTGCTTACCTACTGTCGCTGCAGATACCATGGACAGCTCCCGGAGCTCTCAGAAAAACCTGACTGGGCAGGGGATGGATTTGAAGGGGATGCAGCTGTACTTGCAATTAGAAGTGCTCCAACTCGCTCCCACTTCCACTGGGACATTCTCACGTTGCCTTCAAAGTCACCCTTACACAAACCTGACTCCCCTGTTTCCCACTGACTAAGGTGCCAGGTCCTTAGCACAGCCCATGAGGGCCTTGCCCGTGTTCCCCCTGCCTGTCTTTTCAGGTGGATTTGGGTTTCTCACACCCTCTTTTTCCCAATTCTACAGTCCTGCCAGGCATCTCCTTGACTTTGAACATCTTGCTAAGCATTTGCAGATTCTGAGACCAGTGCCCAGGGTCACCTTCTCGCTCTTGTCGCGCTGATAACTGCTGCCCATTGTTGAAGACCCAGCTCATAGGCCAGAGAGCTTCCTCGCTTGCCCCTTTTCCCTCGGGGATCCTACCGTGGACATCATTGGTAGTTGACCTGATTCCTGTCTCCATTTTTAAAAGTTCATGACAGAGCCTGGTTTGTCTGGGTCCTCACCACTCTCCCACACAGCCAGAGGCTTTAGGGCAAAGCTGACTCCTTATGATGCCCAAGCCTTAGGGGTGAATCTGATCGGTCTAAAATAAGCCCAGTCCCCTTGCCAGTGACTGGTTCAGGAATTGGGAATGTATTCTGTATTTGGGCCAATAAAACACACAAAAATAGGTAGACTAGGAAACTTTTTAGAAAAAATATAACTGCTTCTAGAAGACAACTATGGGAAGAGAAAAATCAGCCCTCTTTGTGCACTGTACACTGTCACGTCTGGAAGGGACGGCTTGAACCACTGTAGCCGATCGCCAAACAGAAAGTGAAGCCAGAACTGGGGGAGCATGGAGTAGGGACAGGAAGGACCTGGGTTTCCATCACACCCCCAGGCCCATGAATAGCCCCTCTGCATCCTCTCCTACCCATGGACTTCCTGCTCCATTAAATAACATGTTTTCCTTATTATTTAAGTCCGTCTTGAATAAGGGTTTTTGTTACTCGCAGCCAAGTGCTTACTAACTGGTACAATTTCAGGAGTACTTTTGATCCACTCGGTGAGATCATGTCATTTTCCAGACCAGGAGACCTGCACAGGCAGGTTGTCACATTCTTATCTCTGTCCTGGGTCTCAGCACGGTGCCGTGGAATGCCAGGTCCAATGTGGCTTGAGTAGGTGAATGGATGAGCTCGGGTCCATTTGGACTTACTTCTTTGGATGCTGTGCCTTGAAGTCTGCTTTGCCATCAGTTCCATCTCCTTTCAAGAAGTCTCAAGTCCTTCACCAGCATTCTGTCCCTGCTCCCTTCTTGTATGGTTGGCACAGACAGAGAAAATCCAGGCTTCAGAGACCCGCCGGATGCCATTCAGCGGGCTGGCAGAGCTGGGGCCACAGGTCAGTACTGTGGCCACCCAGGTGTCAGGAACTGGGCCTCAGAGTCAGAGATAAAAGACATACAGCCTTGGCAGACTCTCCAGGCAGACGCAGGCACTGGCTTTACACAATTGTAATTGGTGAGAACCACTGCACAAACCTGAGGCACACGTACACCATATTTTCAAATCTAGTTGCCTGAGAGTCCACTTTGCTGTTTAACAACTAGCCTGGGATCTCCCTCTGGAGGCTCCTCCAAGCTCCTTGAATTGTTCATTGGTCCTGGTGGCATACTTGGTCCAAATGGGGGTTGCCTTTGTCCAAATACCAAGTGCAGTGAGAGCAGCAGCCTGATGGCCCAGTACGGCTGTGACTAGCACAGCTCACAGGTTCTAGTCCTCTGACCCTAAGGCCCCTGCCAGACCACAGTGAGGCCCCAGGAGTTTTAAACAGCCAGGACTCATGTATCTAACTCATACGCTCAGCCATTATCATCAAAAGTACAAACACTGTCCAGTACTCTCTGGGCCTGAAGGGACTTGTGCACCATGCACATGGTTTGCCCAAACCAGCACTATCCCATGAATTTTATGTCCTTCTTTTGGGCCCAGATCACCTGCCTGGACACCGTCTTTCTTTAGGATAATTCCATTTTAGGGGGCTGGATTTTAGAGCACGTTATCCCTGACCTTGATTCTTAAAGAACAGAGGTTAGGCCATTCATCTCTTTCCTTTCAAAAGACTCTGGGCTTTTTATGTGAATTGGGTTTCTGCCCCAGCAATCAAAAGGTAAGGGAAATTTTGCTAAACTGCTTTAAAAAAAAAAAAAAGCAAAAAACAAACACACACAAAAAAAACGCAAAGCACAGGTTTTGTTATATCTCGATCCATTCGACAGTGAACTCCTTCTAGCTCATCTTTGCATAAGTTCCTCAAGTGACCCTGGGCAGGACAAAGATTGGCTTCACAAGGCAAGAGCCTGCATAGGGCAACTAAAATTAGGAAAGAGGAGGGGGTGATGAATGCCTCCCAGGGTTCACGTGTGGAGTATGGGGCCAGCAAAGGAGAAAGTCTTCAGACAAGTGAGGCCGTAATAAGAACCCCTCTGTCCCTCAGCATTTTATTGTGAAAAAATTTAAGCATACAGAAAAGTCGAAAGAATTTTTTAGTGAATATTCAGCCTAACCCACCGCCTGGGTTCTATCATTACTGTTGTATAACTATGTCATCACAACTCCATTCATCCCTCTATCCAACCATCAATTAGCTTTAGAGTTACTTTTATTCTTACTGTAAAATTCACCTACTGTAAGTGCACGGTTCAATGACTCTTAGTAAGTTTACACCTTTGTACAACGATCACCACAATCCAGTTTTAGAACACCTACTTTCATCACCCCCAGAGAGTCCCTTGTGCTGTCAATGACCACTCCTATGCCTGGCTGAAGGCCACTGCTGACCTGCCTCCAGCCCCTGTGGGCTTGCCTTTTCCGGAAATTTCATGTAAATGGAATTATATAATCCATTGTCTTGTGGGTCTGGCTCCTTTCCCTTAGCATAATGTGTTCGAGGTTCATTCTTGTTGCATGTAACAGCGGTGTGTTTCTTCTTATCGCTGAGCTGGGTTCCACTGCATGGATATACCACAGTTTGCTGACACACTCACCAGTTGATGGGCATTTGGGTTGTTTCCAGTTTCAGGCTATTAGGAGTCATGCTTCTGTGACCCTTTGTGTACAAGCCTGTGTGTAGACATATGTTTTCTTTGCAAGGTTTCAAAGACCAAGTAGGAGCTGACTCAAGTTGTTAAAGCCAGAGGGAAGCATTCCTGCAGGATGCAGAGGCTGTGCAAAGGCTGAGAAAGTTCAATGCCTTGGTGTATGCAGGGGTGTATTCTGGAGGTGTGGGAGACGGAGGTAGGCAGGGCCTGGACCACACAGCTGGGCGACTGTGCTGGGGGGAGACAGGTGTGGATTGTATGTTGAAAACTCTAAGGAACCTCAGAGGAGTTTTGTAGACATCAACATGGTCAGAAGTGCTTCGTAGCAAGGTCAATGGGTTGTAGCGCAGAGAATGGTCCAGTGAGAAAAGTACCGTAATGTTAGGTGAGAGATACAAGGTCCTAAACTTGGTCCTGGGTTGGGGATGTGGAGGGTGGTGGGTGGAATGAATAGATTCACACTCAGTGTGTGTACGTGTCATCAGGGAGGGGAGGACGCGGGGTGTAGAGGGGCAGCTGTGTGATTCAGCCTCACCCGCAGTCCCGTACACCCCTTCTCTAGCGAGGAGGCAGCCCCCAGCTCTCCTCTTGCCAACCTGTGTGTGGCTCTCAAGGTTAGCGCCATGGGGGTCAGTGCTGTTTAAATGTTGATTACAGACGGTGGGAGCCGCTCAGATTTCTAATTAAGATTAAAGAATGTACCCGGCTTATAAATGGTTCTCAGGAATGTATAATTTGATTAGCCAGTTTTCTCCGGGCGCTTTAATTTCTGGATTAGCGAACGTGGTCTCTGACTACAGGTGGGGCCGCTTACTCACCACCCGCAAAGTTTGGGGCTTTGCAGGGATCGCAGGTGGGGAGGGAGGAGGTGGGGCAAGAGGAGGAGCACTGGCCTTGGGCAAATGGGCCAGGCCAGGGCGGTACTTCTTCTCTTTCTCCTCCTCTTTCTCCCCACTTAGGGAGAAGAAGGAGAAGAATGAAGAATGTCCAGCTTGAGACAAAAAAAAGGCTCAAAATATTAACTGTGCTCAAAATATTAAATGAGCGTGAGCACCTGGATCTCACATTGTTTTACTGCTATCCCAAGGTGTAGATGTCCAGTGGTCTTACACCTCCCTCTTCCCCTTTCTCATGTTGAGCCCAGCCTGCTAATGATCCCTGCAGAGCCCAGCCAGGACTGAGGTCACTTTAGGGAGCACCACCGGGCATTCGCAGGATGCCCCAGTGTCCGTGGTAATCGCCATGACAACTCTAGAGCCCTTTCAGTGGCTGCTTCTTCCCATCGGGCCCTGGGCACCGCCAGTGAGGGGCCGGGTCGAGCACAAGCCCTGGTTGCCACAGGACCTCCTGTCCCCCTGTGGGAAGCTCCTAGACTCCAAGGCGGTCACCTGCCACCCTCCTCACGTCTGCATCCTTCTGCCCCAGACCACATGATAACGTTCATGGCCTCCGAGGCACTTTGGCTTTCCCAGGCCCCTTCCTCCATTAAAAAACATTTCTACTGTATGATTGCACTGGGAGACAGATGAGTAAATTAATATTATACATTAAAACACTTTATTCTCTCTGAAAGTTCATTTATTTTCTTCTGATTTTAAAATAAATTAAAACATTTCCATGGGCCCCTGAAAGTGTTGTGGGCCCCAGTCCTGAGCCTCCTGTGACTATTGGGCAAAGGGGCCCTGCTTGTTCCCCAAAGCTCCTGCCAGGCAGCACGCCTGCTTGCCAGCTGACCCAGTGACACACAGCACATCTTCAGGGTCTGGCAAACTGCGCACTGCTCCTCCCTGCAGCCGTCCTCAGAGGAAGCCTGTACAAGCTCTGCCCTCAGGCTGCCCCTGAAGAAGAGCAGGGGGCTTGCAGGATGAGGTGGACCCTGGCCTCCCTTCGCCCCCACTTCTGAAAGCCGAGGCACTCCTGTAGAGAGTGCCAAACGTTTCCCGCTCTCCAGCCAGGCCTGCGAGATGGCCCTGCCTCGAGGGGTCTCACAATCCTACCTGGCTGACCTCTGGGGGGTCTCTGTGCAGTGCTCAGCTCCTGGGGGGCAGGGGCTCTCAAAGAGTGGTTGGAGGAATGCACTTCGTCAGGATTACCTGGGGTGTGTGTGTGCGTGTTTTGTGTGTGCGTGCGGGCGCGCGCGCGTGTGTAGTTCATTTAGAGAAGATTCCAGGGGCACTAACCAGACTGCTACATCAGAATCTCTGGCTGGGGTCAGGAATGTTCCCTTTAAGGGACTCCCCAGGTGATTTCTCCTGCGCTGGAACATTTGAGAAGCCTGGTGCCAGGAAGGGCATGAACTCTCCTCCTTGCTGTTTCCTTCTCACAGACCTCTGGCTGCTGCCTCTCCATTTTATCTCTGTTTGGGAGTCAACAAACGTTATTCAGTACCATGCTAGGAATTGTTGGGGTGAAGTCCAACCCCTGCTTTGTGGAGTTTACAGTCTTTTGTCCCAGAGGATGGGGATTACCCTCTACCCAACCCCGCTGGGCCTCGTACAAGAGGCCTGTCCTTTCATGCTTCTGAGGGAGATGTCTGGGCACTCATCCCTCTCCACCTGCTCTTGGAGACAACAGGCAATGTCCCTGGGCACGACGGGTAAATGCTCGATTCAGGAAAGCGGCGGTGAGCAACAGAGTATGCAAGAGTTACGTGTGTGTAACGCAATATAGCTGCAGCCACTCTAAGAGGGATGGGCTTGAAGGTACTTGCAGGATCTGGAGACAGCATACCTGAGCTCCTGTGCTGTTAACTGGGGTGTGCCCTAGGGGAGCCCCCCATCATCTCTGGGCCTCAGGTGATCATTAGGACCTATTCAGATAATGCATCCAAATGCAGCTTGTAAGTTGGAAGGGACATGACACATCATTCATTATTATTTTTCACTGGAAAGAGTTCTCAGTATTGCTGTAGTTATTCCAAGGGAGCAGCAAGAGGTGTCCCCCTGGCACTGGAGGAGGAGCTGGAGATGGATTCAGCTCTGCTTCCAGCAGGCTGTGGTGTTTGGACCCTTCCCCACTCCGGGCCATATATTCATCATCGCTAATAAAGGTGGGAGAAGCGACTAGATAACAGTCTCTGTTTTATGACTTCCAGGGCAGTCTCACTCTGAGAGCAAGGCTGACATCTGCCAGAATTATGGCCTAGGACACCCAAACCCACTCTGAGCTTGGGTTTGCATGCCCACAGTCCTTCAGCCCTGGCCTGGGCCTTACAGGAGGCCCAGATTGGGCAACAGGGTCTCTGGTCAGCGGGGGCAGAGGTTCTGGGGGAAGCTGGGGACAAACCCTGAGAGATCTAGGAAGACACACTCACTGCTCAGGGCAGTCCAGCAGCAGTACCAGGAGACCATCCTGCTGGACAGACGCTGGACAGACGCATACACGTCTCCAAAACCTGGGGCGCCTCCTCAGTGAGACCTTCCTGGACATCCCCTCTCCCTTACCGGGAGTGGGGATGGATACCCCTGAGTTAGTTGTGTCTTCTACCTCGCTCCTCTCCCTCACCCCTCCAATTTTCAGAAGGTCTGAGAAACGGATTGGGAGCCAGGAGGGGTGGTCCGCACGCGGCCGCTGCAGCGCAGGCTGGCAAGGGGACACTGGGGCTTTCTGCACTGTTCGGGAAGCCTGTTGGGACAGGGCTAATGATAATTAACACTTGGGGAGCGTTTTGTCTTCCAAGTGCTTTACAAACACGACCTAATTAGCCCGCGGGGAGGAGCGGCGCCACGGAAACGCTCTTTATTATTCATTTCTATACTGAATGGAGCGCGCATCCTCCGCGCGGTGCGTGAGTGCGGGCTGGGGGTAGACAGCGGGACTGGGCGCCCTCCTCCCGGCCCCACTCCCACTCCCGGCGGCTCTCGGCGGGAAGGGCCCCGCGGGGTTGCCTGCAGGGCCGAATGCCTTGCAATTGGGCCGTTCTTACGCATCTCATTTAATCTTCTACACGCTCTGGAGAGTTGGGTAGGCTCTGGGGCTCAGAGAGGTTAAGCGACAGGTTCAAGACCACACAGCCGATGCGGGGGAGCAGCGGCTCAAACCCGGGCCCCTCACCGCAAAGCTCCAGGTCACTTGCCTGGCTCCTCGTCGGCCCTGCGCAGCGAGGCTCCAGGCATCCGGCCCGGCTCCCCGCACCAGGGCGGCGGCGAAATCGGGCGGCTGGCAGCAGCGTGCGCGCACTCCCCGCCGGCGGAAACTGTTGCCAGCGCAAAGCTCCCCGCTACACCTGAGCGGGGGGACAGATGTGCATCAATATTTATTCGGAACTCCCAGGAAACCTGGATGAAGTGTAATTATCTCAGCTCAATCAGCTCGGATTAGCATAACATCAAGTCACCCATCAGATGGAGGGTTTGATTTCGGGGATCAAAGCGACGCGCTGTAGCCGCTGATTAATCGGGCAGAAGCGAGCGGCGAGAAGAAAGCGGAGCCGGCTCCGCGAGCCACAGCTGCACCGCTTTGATGCACCGATCGTGCCGAGTTAACTTTCCCAGCCGGCTCGGCTCCCGCCCCCGCCGCTCCCCGTACCCGCTGCGCCCGCCGGCTCCGCGGGTTTCCGCGCCGCTTTCCAGGCCGCAAGTCGCCAGCGTTAAAACAAACTGTGACCCCTCTGCCCACTCGGGGCTGTGCTAGGAAGGGGGTGCCTGTCTGTCCATGATGTGTTCGGAAGTAGAGGGGCGCTGCGGGGCTCGCCCGGCGTGGGGAGCCCGGCCACACCCGCAAGGCGTTCTCCTTCTGGGTCCCTCCGAGGTGTGCGTCGGAGGCTGGCCCAAGACATAGTGGAGGAGAGAAATGCTTCCCCAGGCCGCCCCAGCCACCCTTTCCTACGTCACCTGACCCCATCCCCTCCCACCACACAAAAAGCACTCAGATTTTCTGAACTCGCCCTGCTTTCTTATTGTGTACCTTTGTACCTGTGTACCTTCTTATTGTGTACCTTGTACAATCTGTGTCCCAGTTGCGATGCACTTCTATCCCTTCCTGTCGCCAACCCACTCCGACATCTTTAACTTGGAGCCCAAAGGGCATCTTGTCTTGATGACGCCTGTCCTTACGCTTCCAGTCGTTGGTCCTTTCCCCGGAGCTAGGGGAAGCCTGTGTCTGGGCCCCAGTGCATGGCATGGTGCTGCCACGATTTCAATAGCCCCCTCTTCCTGGGTAGACTTTGCACTGCAGACTGGCAGGGGCCCAGCAGTCCCTGGAACGCTGGTTTGGCCCTGGAGAAAAATATTTTCTGGGGGGTGAGGATGGACAGCTGGTTAGATTTATGTTGATAATCAACAGGGCTGTCCTTCTGGCTTCAAGGCTAACCCTCCTAATTTGTGCTGGCTTCCTCCTCTCCCCACTCCCTGGGCTGAGGGTAGGAACCCTGTCTTACTCATGTTTATATCTTCTTGGGTACAGTTCTTGGCACAAAGCAGGTGTGGATTCTAGCTCTTGCCTTCTGCTGACTTGTCCACCTGACCAAGTCACTAGACCTCCCAGGAGCTCAGACTGCTGGTTTGCACAAGTCTTTGTGGCTGGGACCTTCCTTCATAAGCCACTGCTCAGTTAAGCCACTCCCACGGGAGAATGCCCAGTCGATGTTAGAGACTCCTAGAATCTTAGGGTAAAAGGGAAACTTACAGGCCCCTTCCTCATCCTCCTGATGACTAGTCTCCATCCTCTACTTAAGGGGCTGCAGATGGCCCACTTAGGCACTTGCCCAGCGTGGTGGAGTCAGGGGGGCTGTGGAGGACCCACATGGCCACTCTGGCTGATGGCACCAGAGTCCCCTTCCCAGCCCTTCCCAGCCTCCTGTTTGAGTCAGGAAACCAGACAATTGACTGTCCACATGGATGTGTAAATGAGACAATAACGGTTCTTCTCATGTCCCCTGCCCAAGAATTTGACCTGGCCAAAAAATAAAGAAAATGTATTTGAATTCCAAAGCTTTTGCTTTGCAGATGATTTCTCAATATCACATTTTAAGTTTTCTTTAAACTTCTTTGAAAGTATTTACCCCTATAACTTTAGTGATCTTTATCATAGCCCCTTGAACTACCATAAAAATGATTACATACACATGTATAGCATGTGGCTATTTACAGAGCCTCTCCCAGCTACTGTCTTGTCCGATCCTCCCAGCAATCTGTCAGAGATAGAAAGCAAAGATTGTTGTCTCCATTGGACAGAAGAAGGGCTGGAAACTCTAAGAGATAGAGTGACATGCCCAAAGTCACAGAGGCGGGTGGAGCCAGGTTTGAACATGGGTCTCCCGGTGGTTCAGGCTGCAATTCTCTCCATCATGCTGTGAAGCTGCATATTTTTGTTTTAGAGAATGTTGAATGAGGCCCTAAGAGGCAAAAAGACTCGCTCAGGGTCTCAGGCAAGTCACCAGTGTAGGTCAGTGTTCTGCCAGTTCCTTCTCTTCTTGATGCCATGGCATTGCCTAGGGTGTCTGGATGCCAGAATTCTCCCCCTCCCCCTGGAAGGGCCTGGAAGTCAGTGTGTGGGGAACCCAGGGTATGTCAAAGTGAGACGTGTGTATCCATCGCTATTCTCTGGAGTGTAAGCCCCTTGAGGGCAGAGACCGTCTTTATTTTGTTCCCTACTATGTGCCAGAATCAAAGCTCAGTGCCTGGCATGTAGTAGATTCTCAATAAATGTAGAATAAATGAAAGAAGGAAGTAAAGAAAGAGGAAGGAAGGAAGGAAAGGAGGGAGGGAGGGAGGATTAAAGGATTGCCAGTCCTGGCAGGGGCTGTGTCTTTAGAGTGGGTGGGCATGTGCCCAGTATACTGGCAGAAAGATGATTTATCTCCATTCCAAATCTCTGCTATGTAACATCGTGGATTTCTCTCTCCCCTTTAATTAAGAACTAAATATAGATCTTAATTAAGACACTGATGAATTTAATTTAGAGTGGCATTAGGGCCTTAACTTGCAGAGCTCAATGCTGTGTTTGTATAATGTGGGATATAAGCTAAATGAGTGCTTGCTTGTTACCACCATAAATAATTCCCTTGCAAATCCCTTTTGAAGCGTGGCTAACACGGCCCCACCCCCACCTAGAGGATATTCTTGAACTCCCACTGCCTCGTCCCTCTTCATTTGTCCACAGCATGAGTGGTCCTGTCTTGTCCCCATGCTCTGATCAAACTGGATCCTTTCCCCAGCGCAGCCGTCTTGCCCACTCTGTGTCTTTGTTCACACAAGTCCCTCACTGGGAAGGACTTTTCCTTCTCTCCAAGCCTGTCAGGAGGACCCCTCCCCTTCCTTCCAGTTCCAGCCCAAGGACTTGCATCTGGTGAGACCCTCTCTGCTGCTCTCTCCCTGTCTCCTGATTGCCCAGCCATGAGGTGTGAGCTTCGAATGCCCACAGGGCTTTGTCGGTGCCAGCGCTGACTGTGCGTGTGTTATTAGCATTGCACGCCTGTCTTTCCTCCGGGGCACCACTTGGGAGGTGCCTGCAAGCACAGGGCCTGCACAGAGTAGGTCATCAGGAAGAGGCTCTCACTTTAGTTTCCACCTTGGAGCTCAAGGAGCCGACCTCTCCATTTCAGTCCACTTCAAAAAACATTTGTTGAGCACCTACTATATGCCAGGCAGTGTGGTCGGGCCTGGGAGGCCCTTACAATTTCTGCAGTGAGTCAGAAGCTGAATGAAGATGCATACAAGGGTGGGCAGGCCGTCCAGTCGCACTGTGTGGAGTGGCAGCCATGGCTTGGGAATGTCTCATTCATTGCCCCATCTCCCCTCCTCTGATACCAAGAGAGGGGCCACAGCATGATGGCTTAAAGTTGTTGCCCTAGAGTCTGGCAGTCTGGGGCTGGACGCAGTTATCTCGTCTGGAAAATGGGTTGTTCCGAGACAAAATGAGATTTGCCTCAGTGCAGTACATGACACATAGTGAGTGCTCAGTAAATGCTAGTGACTTTGATGGTGGCATCCGATTGACATGCTGACCTCTTGGAGATTTGGCAACTTTCCAATGTGTCATTCATGCTTTCTGCGTAGGTATGTTGGGGTCCGGGGATGACTCCGTGCTTTTGATCCACATTGTGACTCTGGGCCCTTCCTCTGCCATCTGTGCTTCTCACTCAGCACGCGGGAGGGGGGGGGGGTGGGGTGGGATGGAGTGATTTCTCCCCGCCCCCGCTTTGTCGTCTCGGGTGACTGTCCCCAGGCTCCTCCTCCCCTCTTTCCTAGCCTTGCATTGGTGCAGTTTCATTGCAAGTGTCTAGCGAGTGGGGACTCTGGTTTTCAAGCACACCCCCTTGCGGTGCACACAGCTCTTTCACGTGGCAGTGGTGACTGTTTGTGGTTTGAAGAACTGAGTCATTTCCCTGAACCTATTGCCCTGCCACAGCACTGTCCTAGACACCCAGTGAAGGGGGCCCCTTTGGAAATGTGTAGATTCAGTTCCCCTCTCTCTGTCGCTCCTTGATGGTCCATATTGAACACTGCCGGGGAGGCTCCCACCAGGGCTTTTTTAACCTCGGCACTATTTTTTATCCTCGGCTGGATAATTCTTTGCTGTCGGGGGCGTCCTGTGCGTGGTTCAGCAGCTTCCCTGGCCTCTACCCACTAGATGTCAGCAGCACCCACCCCAGCTGTGAAACTCAGACACCCACTTCTCCTCCTTCAGCCTCAGTTTCTTACCTCGAATAAGTCGATAATCGTACCTTCCTCTTAGGGTTACTGTCAAGTTCTTAGCACAGTGCTCGGCACTTGGTAAATGTTCAATAAATATTAGCAAATATTCTTGTGCAGATGCATGTTCAAACTTAACATTTTTACATGCCTACTAAGTGCCCGGTAATAGTAACAGTTAGTAATTATTGAATGCATGTGTCAGACACTGTTTTAATGCATTGATTAGTTTATTTGAACCTCACAGGAATCCATGTGGTAATATTATTCATGCTATTCAGATGAGAAACAGAAGCACAGAGGGCGAACGAATTTGCTAGTAATTTGAGATGTGGGGATTCGAATCCAAGCCAGCGTGGCTGCAGAGCCCGTGCTCATAACTGCAGTGCGGTGTTGAGGCACCGAGCTCTGAACAGGAGCCTAAGGTCTGTTTCATTTACCAGTCACCAGCCCCCTCTCCAGAGACACCTCTTTCTAGAATTATGCCATACAATTTAGTTGCCAGCAGTCCCATGTGGCTATTTAACTTTCAATTAATTAAAATTTAAAATTCAGTTCCCTGGCCACATTAGCCACATTTCGAGTGGTCAGTAGCCAGCACTGTGTCGTTAGTGGCCATGTCTTGGACGGCACAGATATAGGACATTTCTGTCATTGCGAAGTTCTACTGGACAGTTCTGTTCTAGGGACTGCGGCAAATAAATTTCTTTCCCGTAAGGAGTGTTTTGATGTCCCGTTAGATAATTGGTGTCAGCCAATCAACATCGTGCCCAGAGTTGTATAGCTACCAGAGTATTCTGTTCATTTAACATTTATTAAGTCCCAACTACATGTCTGGAACAGCATTTGGGACTGAAGAAATAAAGATAAATAAGTATAGTCCTTGCTCATAAATGTAATTTATAATAGCATTAAGGCGTTAACTTGCAGAGCTCAATGCTGCATTTGTGTCATGTGGCTAAATGAATGTGACAGGTGCTAAATTTGTGCAAGAGTACAGATGTCACGGTAGCCAGGGCAGGGTACAATTAATTCTCTCAGAGTTAGGATAGGGGTTCCCTTGGAGGAGGGGCCCAGGAACGCTGTTTTGAAGGATGCCTGGTAGTCTCTGGGCTGGCAGGCACTGAGCAACATCCTCGCAGTGCTGAGGATGCTCAAATTCTCTTTGTCTGGAATTTCTGCTGTAGAAACTTGCTATTAGGGCAGGTCGGCATTATTTAAAGGAGAGTGGTGAATTGACAAAGAAGTTGCATTCCAGCTGAACCCAGAGTTCAGCCCAGCGAGTGGCGCAGGAGGCACAAAGACAGAAAATACTAGTGTTACCTCTGCCTGCGCCAGTGGAGACTCCAGCAGCCTTCTTTCCTAATTCCAAGCTGAGCCCTTCCTCCTATCTCCCTGGAGTTCTCAACCCCCACCCCATACCCTGTCAGCTGACCCTGCCCGATTGCCTATCTTTCTGCTCTGATTCAACACTCCCCTAGCTCAGAAATTGCTTGGCGATATTGGGAACAATGAGGCCTGACTCTGTTAGTTCAGAGCAAAATGGCTTTTTTTTTTTTTTAAAGGGTATTGCATTCCCGGTGATGTATGGACAAGTCAGGAGAGCAGAGGAGGGCTGGGGCAGGAGGGGAAGGCGAGGAGCTGGACTCTAGAGTGGCTGGAGGCTCGTCGGGCAGCGAAGGCGGCTGCTACTGCTAACACATGCGCTCTTGGTCCTGCTGAGCTGGGCCCAGGCTGAGCCGGGCTGCGGAAGTCCTGGGTGCTTGCTCGGCTGGGAAAGGCGAAGCCACCAGGACTTCCAAGGAGCCAGGGTCTGTGGAGAGCTTATTCCTCCTAGGGAGGTAAGACAGGCATCAAATTTAGCTCCTGTCTTGTCCTATCGGACAAAAATGAGGCAGTGAGATGTGCTGGAGTGAGAAGGTTTCCCTGGGAGCCACACTCCAGCCCAGAAACTGCATGTGATTTGTCTAGGGTCACACAGCAGGTTCGTGGCTTTGTTACTAGAACCTAGGTGTGTGTGTGTGTGAATGGTGTGCATCGTTCATTCCTTTTTATTGCCGAAGGGTATTCCACGGTATACACACAACACAGTTTGTTTAACGGTTCACTCATTGAAGGACATATGGGTTGTTTTTCTAAGCTTTGGCTGTAAGTGTTCATATTTGTTTGTTTTAATTAATGGACTGTATTTTTTAGAGCAGTTTTAGATTTATGGCACAGTTGAGTGGAAAGTACAGAGAGTTCCCACGTAGCCCCCTCTGCTCCTCCTCACGGTTCCCTGTGTTATTCACATCTTGCACTAGTGTGGTGCATTTGTTACAACTGATGGACCAAAACTGATACGTTAATACTAGCTGAGGTTCACAGTTTACATTAAGATTCACTCTTTGTGTTGTATATTCTATGGGTTTTGACAAACACGCAATGTCCCGTATCCGCCATTACAGTGTCACATAGAATTGTTTCACTGTCTTAAAAATCCTCCCTGCTCCACCCGTTCATCCCTCCTTCCCGCCAGAACCCGGACAACCACAAATCTTTGTACTGTATCTACAGTTTTGCCAGAGATTTTTTTGTTTGTGTCTCTTTAGAATTTTCTAGGAGTTTCCCTCTTGGATCTCTGGGTCCACCCATGCCTCATCATAGAGCCTTCTTGGAACCCCAGCCCCATGGGGAGGTAGTTCCAGGGGTGCGTGAGCAGCCTGCAGATGAATTTGAATTGCTTTCTTTTAGGGACTGGCTATTGTTGGAATGGGCTGATTCAGTGTCATTGCACTGGTCGATCTGTGGCCTCAAGAGGGCTTGGTGCTCTGGGCCCTGTTTGGGGGTGAGGGAGAGCAGAGGAGGGACCCTGTCAATTGAGAGCTCAGCTCTGGGGGCCTTTTCCAATTCCAAGGCCCTCGGAGACCGCAAGCTCCTTTACACCCAAGCTCAAAGGCCAGCTGCCTGGCCTTTCCCTCCCGGCGCCTCCGGCTCAGCCTGGGGCTTCCTCGTGGCTCGCAGGCTCCCCCCTAAGTCTCACTTTCATTTCTAAACAGACAGGAAAATAAGCAATTGGTTTTGGATATTACATAAGCTGGGCAAGAGAAACTTTAATGAGGCAAAGAGCAGAGGGAGGGGTCTGAAGATCTTAAACTCAGAACTGCAAAAAGCTCACCGTTTCCAGCTCAAACGGAGACACCTGCAAAGCCGCTATGATCAGAGAGATGATGCAGGTGGCCCCAGGCCCTCGGGAGAAGACGAGCCCAGCCAGCCGGGGCTGTGATGTCCCACTGGAGGCCGAGACCAGGCAGGGCTCTTCTGCTTCCCTCCCGCCCGGCTCCTGAGGCCTCTCTGCACCTCCGCAGTCACACTTTCATTTGATTCTCGAACAACCCTTGGAGGCGGGCAGGCTGGGACTTCAGACAGTCAGGGGCGAGCAGGATGTAGGGTGGGAAGGACCAGAGAGATGAAAGTCGACCGCCTTCACTTTACAGATGAAAGAACCTGGGGTGAGAACGTGCTGTTCGTGCAGAGCAGGGCTGCAGCTCGGTTCCCGGTGGCCAGGGCAGAGTCGCTTCCATTGTTAGGAAGGGGACCAATGCGCGGTGCCTTGCAGGGTGTCTGTGATCACCACTGTGGATACTCCACACACTCCAGATGAGGAAACTGAGATTTGGAGAAGTGGCTCTCTCTTGAGTGGGATTTTGGGCTCCTGGTTAGGTGTTCTGGACTGTCCTGTGTTTTCTTTATGGTTCTACCCATCTGGCCCATTCCAGGTTCGGTAGACTGTCCAGGTGAGGCTATTGGTGTGTATGTCTGTGTGTGTGTGTGTGTGTGTGTGTGTAGGGTGGGGAAAAACAAGGACTGTGGGCATAAATGGTAGGGAGGGATAGCTGCAGGAGGAGATGGAAGGTTAGGAAGAGCCTCAGATCTTGTCATACACTTGAGCATACCAGCTGCCCAGGCCTGGGAGATTCTTGTTTAGAGTATACGGCCCGGAGTAGCCAGACGGATGCTACAGTAGTCCCCCCTCTCAGTTCTAGAGTCCAAAGGAAGCTGGCAGATAGGTCAATGAGTCCCCATCTCCCCCAAACCTGGTGTCCTATGAATAGGAACCCCAGAGGGCTTAGAAAGGAGGATGGGGGACCCTCCATCTATGGTCCATTGCTGACCTGCTTTAAGGTCCTTGGTGGGGTTGGGTTTTGGAGCCAGCAACTGAGAGGCACTCCCTGTCCCACTGACCACAGGGAGGGGCGCATCCATCTGATGGCCTTGTATTTTTCACAGTAACTAAATCCTTACCTAGACTCTTGGATCACTTTAAGAAAATATTTGGAAACGTGAGAAAGCAAGAAAGAGTTGGTGTCATGGACTGACTTTCTTACCCCCAGATTCATTGATTGAAACTCTACCTGCCAATGGAATGGTTTTGGAGACATTTGGGAGGTAATTAGGCTAAGATAAGGTCATGAGGTTAGGGCCCCATGATGGGACCAATGTCCTTCTAAGTAGAGGAGGAGAGACAAGAACTTTCTCTCACTCTATCACTTGAGGACTCAATGAGAAAGTGGCCATCTGTAAACCAAGAAGAGACCCCTCACCAAGAACTGAATCTGCTGGCATCTTGATCTTGGACTTCTCAGTCTCCAGAACTATGAGAAGTAAGTGTTTGTTGTTTAAGTCGTCCAGTCTATGGTGTTTTGTTATAGCATCCTCAGCTGACCAAGACACTTGGTAACCTCCTTTTACTGGGTTGTGGACATACAGGATAGTCTTTGTCCCAGTTGTTTAGACTCACAGAGGAGGAGAAGCAAGGGCATAGGAAGGCCCTACGAGAAGAGGCAGGCCATGGTTAAAACCCTAAGGGAGGTGCCAAGCACCGCATGGATTCAGGGATGGGAGCGTCCTCCTCTTGGTGTGGACCTAAGTGGGGGCAGTTGATGTTTGAGTTTGATCTTGAACAATGGGTAAGAGTTTGACAAATGGAGGTGGGAGGGAAGAGCATGCCAGGTGGTGGGAATGGCACAAACAAGGCCACCGGGACAAGAACTATGTCATATCTGGGAACTGGCAAGGGATCAATGTGATTGATGCATGGAGTGCAGGTCGGAGACGGATGATGGAGAAACCTTGGGTGGAGTTTGAGTGGAGTTGTGGAGGATCTTGCAGTCCAGGTAAAGGAGTCTGGGCTTTACTGAATTATCACTGGGGAGCCATGGATGGGTTTTGAGCTGGAAGGGGCATGATCAGACTGCGGCTTGAGGAAGATTATTTGGCAGAGCTGCACAGGGTGTATTGGAGCAGAATACAGGTTGGTCTAGGTAGAGGTGAGTGGCCTTGTGAAGAGATGGATGCTGAGGAATCTTAGAGAAGAGACAGACACAGCTGCCAGCTGCAAGCCTGGCTGGAGACATGAGATCAGTAATATATGTGAAAAATGGAAGAAATGTCTAAGAAGACTATTTAATGAATTGCCAAATTGTGTACGGTCAAGTGCCAAAATACATGTTTTGGGCTGATAGAAAGGGGTGAATCAACAGGGGCTGGAGAGAAGGAAAAGGCTTCTTGGATCAGGTGAAACTTGACCTGATGCTTGAACGCAGGGAGGATTTGAGTCAAAAAGGAGTAGAGATAAGGGCAGGGGTCTCCGGCAGGGAACAGTGTGAGTAGGGGGTGTGTGATTAGACTCTGAAGGCAGGAACCAGAGCCAGACTGGGCTGATCTAATCATAATATTTCTGGATTGGGTATACTATGAAACCCTGGGTTCCTGGGGCTTGGAGGTGGGGGTCATTGGGAAGGCCCAGGTGAGACCCCGCTCTGCCCTTTGGAAGGCTCCAGATCTTTGGGCCAGCCAGCCCGGATTTTCACAAAGTCTTGAACAGGCCAACTTCATCTCTTCTGGCCAGTGAGAAGCCAGAAGCCTCGCCCCATCCTCTATGCTAGGATGGGTGGGTCCCTTCTGCAGGAACCACAGCGAAGAGCTCAGGGAAGAAATGTAGGTCCTGGAGTGAGGGTCTGAGAAAGCAGCCTGGGATGCAGGAGTCAATGAAAAAGTCACATTTTTGAGATCTTGTCTGGTCCTGTCACCTGATCCTATGTTTCCAGGGGCTCAGCAAGGGACCCCCGATTTCTACAAGGTAACCCACACTTTGGAGCCCAGAAGGACAGCAGTCCCTGGCACCCAGCCCTTCCTTCCCATTCTGTCCTTGGTAGCCTCACCAGGGGACTTCCCCTTTAATGTCCTTTTTGTTTTTTTATGAAATGGGACTTTGTGGAGGTGACACCAAAACTCAATTCACCGACGCAGTCCTGGCCCGATTCTGTAGTGCCAGGCGCAGGGGCAGGAGAGGTGGTGGGAACCATCCCTGCCGGGTGCCCATGTGCCCCACCGCCTTCCTCCATCCGAGGAGACGGGGAGCCCACAGCAGGTGAACAACCCACTTGCCAGCGGGCAGACTGGCTGGCTCTGTCTCCCCGTCCTGCCCTGGAATGCAACTCTAGACTGCTGCAGACGGGTACCGAAGCTCCAGTTTTGATCTCATGGGGGTCAAGCTGTGGGGAGATGGATCCAGGACAGCAAAGGGATAAGGAGCATTTAGAACTAGGTAATTTGATCCGATATCTCCCCTCTCCCTCAATTCTTGCATTTATTCAGGTGACTGAGGCCGAGTTGCTGGTCAGTACCTCTTGGGAGGGAAACTTGAGTGACTAAAGGGGAACGTGCAGCTTGGGAGGCAAGACGAGCACTGTCACGGCTACGTGGGCACGTGGCATGACATGTGGTACCACATATGGGGACCGCTGCCTCCCAAACCCCTCCCCACAGCACACTGAAGCAGGGGTCGGGCAGAAGTGCCAAGCTGGTTCTGGTGCTGGCTGTAGAGTTGGCACCTATCTTGGCGTCATTTCAGGAGGGGTCTTTCTCCCTCTGCCCAGGGGCGTGCACAGGCTATTCTGCTGCCTTCGGCCCAAAGCTCGTTCTTGGGTGACTTGGTTACTATTTATAGAATAGTAAAGTCTCGCCACTTGCCACTTGTAAAGAGCTGGCACTTGGACTCAGACATGCTGGGATCAAATCCCAGCTCTGCCGCCACTTGGAAACAGGGATGAGACATTGGTGGGTCGGGTCGTGGCTCCCAGGGTGGGGTTCGGGGCCCAGGAGGGAGGGACGTGCTCTGGCTGTGGGGTAATTTGTGGGGGGCGGGCATTTTTGTGAGGAGTGGGTCCCCAAGCATAGGCACGGGGGCTCGCACAGACCTGAGACTGAGCCTCCTGTCGGCATCTTGGACACCGGCCAGCGTTTCTGCATTCCTCACGCGGCCTGGGAGATGAAAGAGCGAACAAACTGCCAACCCTCTGGCCCCGGGGCCTCTGCACTGAGGAAGTGGCTGAATAATGAATGAGGCCAGAGCACTTCAGAGAGGTAGGCCCTGGGGACTGTGCGGGCAGGGGGAGAGGTACGGACAGGTGGACGGGGGTGGCCGTGCTGGCACGTGGCCAGACGCCAGGAGTCCTGATGCGGTCTGTGGCTGTGGCGACCGACTTGCACAGAGACAGGTGGCCACGAGAGCTGGCGTGTGGACGGTGCTGTGTCCCCTCAGCCTGCTGCATGTCTGACCTCCTGGTGCTGTCCCTGTTGCACCCCTACCTTGAGCCCTCCACCGAGAAAATCTACTCGTGACTTTGCAGTGATACTTTGTGGAGCTGGATTTGGGCTGGATCCAGGGAACCCAGTAAGGGCTGCAGGACAAGAGACTCATTCTGGGGCATTTTGAGAAGGGCAAGGTTGACCAGGAGGGTGGTGGTAGGTACAAGTGACTTCCGGCAAGTATCAGACAAGGGCAGCTTGCATGGCAGTCCCCAGAGGGAACTGAGGGTCCTCAGGGCATCCCTGCCAGGTACGTGCTTGCTAACGGTGATGAGACGCTCTCTTTTCCTGAGCCAGTCCTTTTCATTAAGCAGCTCAAATACCAGGATATTGAAGCACGTGACCCGGAAGTCCCCCACCTCTTGTTTTCTCTGTTGTTCTTATACTTTCTGCGTGGCCTAAAAGGGACAGCAGCTCCTAAAACTCAGCCAGGAGAAATAAGGACACACACTTGTGTTGAGCACTTGCTGTGTACCAGGTTCTTTTCTCATTGAGTTTGCACGACATTTCATGTAAGTCCCAGTATCTCCCCTTTTGAGGAGCCATAAACTGAAGTATAGAGAGGCTGTGAAGCTTGACCCAAATCACACAGCTAATAAGTGGGTGAGCCGGACGGAAACTTACGTGGCTGAGATGAGGTTTGAACCCAGGTCCTTCTCATGCCAAATTGGAACTTAGGGAGGTTATCATCCCTCTATTGGGCATTTAGAAGGTCTCTTAGGCAGGTTCACTGTTGGGGGTATCTTCTCAGGTGTGCCCATCACCCCAGGCCCCCAGCTCTCTCAAGCCCTTCTTGGCTTCAGAGAACTGCTAGAACACATTTTGAACAGGGCAGCGTGCCTGGTCTTGAACCCCCTTTCCAGGAATCCTTTTTCTCCTTGGCAAAGCCTGGTTGATGCAGAGGGGTGTCCTGTATTTGCTAGGTGGTTCCCAACCGCCTCATAGTCCTTTTCCCTGGCCCTGTGCAGGGACACTTTTCTGAGCTCTCTCTCTGCCAACACCAAGCTTGCCACCAAAGCAAGCCAGCGACCCCTTCCAGCTCCACCCAGCTCGGAGCAGCTGGAGCCACCATCCCTGGGCTCTGATTGGCTCAGGGCCCTCCCTGACACGTTTCCCACAGGTGGCAATCAACCCTGCCATGTAAGCTGACCTCTCCAAGGTCTGCCTTGGTTGGTTGCAGTAAATACCGGCCAGGTCAAAGCCCGTTTGTGTAGGAAAAAAGCTGGGCATGGTCCGTCCTGCTCGCCAGGCCCCTGCATAACTGACTTGAAGAGTTGGAGTCAGGAGCCCCAACTCTGGCCCTGGGAAAGATGGTTTGGCGGGAAGGTTTTCAGTGTTGGTGTGAGTGAGCCTGGATCGCTAGAGGAGCTAGGAAAATCTTGGGAAGTATTAGTACTTCCCTGCGCACACTATGCAGGGATGGGAGGTGGGGGGAGGATGGAGGAGGCAGGGGCAGACCCCTCCTCAGGGAGGCTTTGCTGGAAGTTTGAGGCTTCCCTGCCCCCGACAGGGGCTTTGCCAGCCAGACCTGGCCCCACCCCAGCGGCCCCTCCTCTAGGCTGGACGCTGGACGCCTGGCTCCATTCCTGACACCCTCCCTCCCTTGGGCCCGGCTGGGCTCCAAGCTGGTCCTCACCGACCAGAGGCCTCCTGGGCAAGGCCGTGCTGGAATGGCCCTCCAAGCCTGGAGATTCCCTGCAACCCAAATGCACATGTCACCACATCTTGCAACAAATTTCACTGTCATTCATGTTTTATTAGTATAAGTGCCTTAAAAGCAGATCAGAGATTCAACTAATTTGCTCATTAGTAAAAGGAAATTAGCCATTTGAGATCTGTTCTAATAAAATTAGCTTGGTGACAAACGCTTTGTTGTCGTGTTTATTAGATTACCATACTCCCTGCATTTTAAAGGCCAGAGCAGTCATCAGCGACTCCTCAGGGTATACTCCTCGCTTCTCTCTTCCTCTTTTTTGTTCTTCTTTTCAGGCCTGTGGAGACTTTTTTTCCCTTTCAAGGCTAATTGGGAAGGCCTGACCCAAATCTGGGCTCTGTTCACACAATCCCACAAGCCCCAGGAGTGCCCGGCTCTCTCCCCTCCCCCTCTGCTCCTGCCATCAGCCCCAGCCTCTCTGTTTTCCATGTAGCTGGTCCTTTAAATGGAGCTGGCACCTCCCTGCCGTCACCTCGCCCCCAAGGCCAACAGCAGGCCTGCAGCAGCCCTCCCTGCCTTCTCTGGGGCTCCTTGCCCCTTGGAACCTTCTGGATTATCCTTTGGTGGAAGAGTATCCTCAGAACACTCGCCTGGCTTCCCCCAGTCATTCGTTTCCATTCCCCTGGAAGTCACCCGCCCCATCAGCGTGGTCAGCTTCCCTATTCCGTCCTGCGCACGTGTGCTTGGCTGTCTGAAGCTCAACTGGTGCGGCCAGGAAACTCACCAAGCATCCCATCATTCCGCGCCGCCTGGGGTCCTGCCTGTGTCTGAGGCTGGCCGGGGATGTGAGGACCACGGGAAGCTCTTAGATAACCAGGACTGTGGGATGTAGGAGCAAGTGCTCCCAGCACGCCACAGTGCTCTGCTGGCCCCTCTTTTTGGCAGCATTTCATCCCACTTGAGGTACACTTTTCACAACCACCCTGGGCGCTTACTCTGTGCCGGGCACTGGGGGCGGCCAGCGCTTTGTTTGCCTTCTTTCATCTAATCTTTGGGATGACATTAGGAGTCGGACCACACTGCTGCTTTCATTTGAAAGATGCAGGACTGACATTTGGAAAGTTTCTCGAGGTTACCCTGCTTGTAAGCTGCAGAGTGAATGCAGGCTGTGTGTCCCCAGAGCACCTGACTCTCACAGCCTGTGTGGGTGAATCTCTGCTCCCTGTCCGCGCTGGTGCGGGACCCGTGAGCTTCCTGAACATGGGTCTGTGCCTCAGACACCTCTGCATCCCTCAGTGCCTGGCACAGGCGTAGCTCGTAGTGAGTGTTCAGAAGCATCGATTGAGTGAACAGGTAGCTTGGGGAGGGATGGTCAGACAGCACAAACTACCCTGGGGTCGGAGGCCTGTTGCAGGGGCTCCCAGGATGGTTCGGTAGAACCCGGGTGTTCTCCCATCTGTCCCTGGAGTGCCAGCAGCCCCAGGCCCAGCCCCTCTTTGCCCTTCCCAGATTCCTCCTATCCTGGCGCAAATCATTGGCTCAGACGACAGCGATGTGTTTATCTCACAGGATGTGACTCTGAATATTAGAATGTCAGAAGTGGCTGCCTTCGCAATAAGTTGCTGTCAGAGAGGAAATAAAAGGGGAGTTGCAGTTATTTAATTTTGAGCATTTTGGCAACAGCCTGGGCCTGAGGACTCGCTGCAGTCTCCCCAGCAGCTGGGGCATCAAACCTGTGGCACCCTGCGCTGATTCGCATCCTCTCTGGGCTCCCTCCAGCCACCATGTCCCAGGTGGGTTCCCAATATGAGCTACCCCCGCAGGGCTCTAGCCCCACCTTTTGCCTCTCCAGCCCAGCCTGCCTCAGGGGTCCAGCCCTTCCCAGCCTTCCAGTCCTCCAACGCCCTGCTCTGCCAACCCTGCTCTCTCCCCCACCCCTGCTCTCTCCCCCACCTCCCTGCCAGCCCACACTCTCCTGCTCTTTTCTGTGCTTTCTCCTGCAGTTATATACCACTCCTGGGATGCAGACTTGATTTCTCCCACCTTAAGGAACAAGGACAGTGAGGCTCAGAAAGTCTAAGCATCCAGGGCTTCAGATGCCACATAGAGACACAAAAAGGGACTGGGAATGGGGGTTCAACAGACTATTGCGGGGGCTAATGGACTGATCCAAGCGCTAGCATGGTGCCAAGCACACAGTAGGTACAGTTTCTTTTCCTTGAGAGGTAGCTTGCAGAGGCTCTCACCACACCCCTAGCAGCCTCTGGCCTTGCTTACCCCAATCCGCCAAATCCAAAGTGGAGTTGTAAAGAGGGCTTCAAGTTGGAAGCTGTTTTGGCTCTTCAAATATTTTTTCTACCCCTTTCTCTTTCTCTTCTCCTTCTTGGTCTCTCATGACAGGTATATTGGTACAACTGAGGTTGACCCACATGTCTCTGAGTTTTTGTTCATTTTCCTTCAATTGTTTTTTCTCTTTGCTGTTCAGATTGGATAATTTCTATTGCTTTATCTTCAAGTTCGCTCATTTTCTCCTCTGAAATTGCATATCTGCTACTGAGCCCATCTACTGAATTTTTAAATTTCCGTTACCCTATTTTTCAATGCTAGAATTTCCATTTTTTTATAGTTTCTATTACTTTATTGCAATTCCCTAAATGTTGTGCTTTTGTCATCATATAGTCCTTTAACTCTTTAAACATGGCTTTCTTTAATTCTTTAAACACATTTATAAACAGTTGTTTTTGAAGTCTTTGTGTTGAATTCAATATCTGGGTCTGCTTGGAGTTGGTTTCTATTGAATGTTTTTTTGTTGTTGTTGTTCCTGAGAATGTGTTACTTTCCTATTTCTTTGCATGTTGTAATATTTTTGTTGAAAACTGGACATTTTAGATGATACATTGTGCAAATTCTGGATTTTGAAATTCCCCCTTGAGGGTTATTGTTGCTTTTTTTTTTAAAGTAACATATTTGGACTTAATCTGGGGAGTCTGTCTCCCTAGTGTTGCATAGCTGCTGATGCCTCCACTCAGTTTTCAAAAAAAATGTTTTTAGTTTTTAGCCTGGCTTCTTAAAATTTATCTCTATGTCTGTGCAGCTTGGTGGCCAGCCAGTAATTGATAAGAGGCGTGCACAAACACCTTGAGCTAGAAAGGCTTCTATCCTCTGCGTGCAGAACTGGGGAATACACTCAAGGTTCAGGCAGTTTTCTAGTCTTCCTTTTCCTTCCCACCTGGACATCCCAGGTCTTCCAGGTGCCTGTCAGCCCCCTGGGATATTAGGAAGGGACACTTCTCTAGCCCCTCTGTAGCTCTGACCTCCAGGAGCTCCCTGCTAAATTTCTGGCTATTTCTTCTCTGCTGTTTGTTCCAATTGGGACTATAACCTCAGTCCAACAGAGCCATGGGCCATTTTCTTCCCACTGAGCCAGACATTATTACTGTCAACCACTGAACACCCGCAGGCTTGAGGCCTTCTGCTCTGAATCAAATCAGCCCCCCTGCAGTGAAGATGCTTGTTGTCATAGTCAGTCCCACCCAAGAAAAACCACAGCTGAGTGTAGGGATGGGAGAGGCCCAGGTTAAACCATTCCAGACTCCCACTTTCCTGATCCAAAGTTCAATTTTTCATGAATAAATATTTCTCAATTTGTTGTTTTCCCTTTGGTTGATTTTTCAGAATCCTGAATTTTTTTTCCCCTTTGGCTATTTTTTCCAGTTTTATAGTTGATTTTAGGAAGGGAATTTGCTGACCTCTTCACTCCACCACTGCTGAAAATCCTGCCTTGATTCTTGAGACCTGAGTTTATCAGCATGCAACTTCAGTTTCATTTGCAAGTGAAGAACCTTGTAGGCTTCCTGAGGTTTTGGATGACATGACTTTTTCCCAAGACAAAACTGATCTGGCTATTTGCACGCATCTTGAGTTCTGGATGCTTCCCCTGGGGTCCTCTCCACTTTGCTCTTCCAGATGGGAGAATTGGGCCTTGTGCCAGCCACCCCATTCTGAGACCCAGACACCCTCCCCTCTAGGTCGGTCTGTTTACCCATCAGCCCTACCTGGCCTGTGCCACTGAGAGAAACGGAGGCAGGTGATTTCCCTCTAGGATCCCTGAAGTGGTGATCTTATACAGCTTATCTTACCCCTTCCTGGTGGAAGAGATGCCGCTTTCTGAGGAACCCTGGTCCTCACTGCCTCCAGGACCCTGCAGTCTTTGGAGCAGCAGGCTGTGTTCTCCTTAAGCAACTTTCTAAAATACAAATTTAGCTTCTCACTTAATTGCATGACAGCCTTATTTACTCAGCTCTTGCTACTGGATAACATCTGAACCTTCTGGCTGGGCATTCAAAAGCTTTCATAATTTGGCCTCAACTCATGTTTTAGCCTCAGCTCCCCTCTTTACCCCTCCCATTGTGGGTTGTTTGCTGCCCTTTGGACACACCATGCTCTTTCACACCTCTGCACCTTTGCATATACTGTTCCCTCTGCCTGGAATGTCCTTGTCCCTTCTCCCTCTGGTAAATGTCCTTCATGACCCATCTTAGTGGTCATGGCATCTGTGAAGGCTTCTACGACCTCCCTGGGACATAGGTGCTGTTCCTGCCTTCATCCTTCCATTGCGCTGTGCTCTGGCCTGGGCTGTCCCAGTGCACAGCAACCACCTCCTGTTTACGCATCTGCTTCTCTCTCTAGTCTTTGAGAAACTTGAGAGTCGAGGCTGTCTTTAGCTCACCTTTATGTCTCAGAGTCTGACACAGTACTTGGCACATAGTAGGTCCCTCATAAATGTGAGCTGAATGTCAGAATGACTTCCTATGACCTTTCCTGCCAGAAGCGAGTTTGCTTGATGGCTCTCTGTAGGTTTTGAAGTCTTTGGAGTATGATTCATAAGCTGATTATATTCAAATGTAGGATCTACATGACAACATTCAATTAAATTCAATTCTTAAAAATCATTTTGGGTGGATTTTGACTTATTTAATATTCATTGTCAGTAGCACTGGGAATGACCCCCCCCCCCCAACTCTATATTCAGGCTCTAGAATTGCTTAATTTACTTTTGTCCACCTGTTGTGAATAGCTATCTTTGGTGCCTAAAGAAACAACCTCCTTGGGGAGAGGGGAGGAGAGAGGAGGGGACAGGTATATGCATATACAAAGAGTGCAATGCGCACCACTCGAAGAATGGACATATTTGAAGCTTGGACTTGGGGTGGGGCAAGGGCAACATACGTAACCTAAACATCTGTACCCCCATAATATGCTGAAATAAAAAAAAAAGAAACAACCTCCCCACTTTGACCCCACTTTCGCCCTTTGAGATCAGAGGTCCTGATGCTCGTTGCTGTCACTGTGGGCTTTTCTGAGATAGCTGACGAGGGTGTGTGTGTGTGTGTGTGTGTGTGTGTGTGTGTGTGTGTATGTGCACGTATGCACATAGGCATGTGTGTTTGGGAGGAGAGAATCTTATCAAACGGTATGGGATCAGCTTGTTATTTTATTATTCCTTCTTTTTAATAACCAAATTACTGATGCTGGCAAGAATTAAAAATTAATCTTGTAAATTCCTCTCTGAGCCTTAGCGCTCCCTTAAACGGGCCCCTTCCTTGATGGAACACGTTCCAGGGAAGAGGCTCCAGAATAAATCCTGCTCTTGTCAGGGGAATCTGTGACTTTGGAGCCTGAGCTGACACCCAGCTGTATGACAGCTGGAGGGTGGCAGTCTGAGGGAGCAGTGGGATATTGGTTGGGACCCAGCTCCCCTCCCCTCCTCCAAGCCAGTGACCCCAGGAAGAATGATGAGGCTGCTGCTGACCACCCTGCAGCTTAAAGGGAACTGGGCACTGGGAACGCTCCGTGAGTTGGGCTGGGGACTCCGGGGGTTGTGACCTTGTGAGGGCTCAGATTTGTCATCCAGGTCACCCTTCAACTTCCAGGCAGGTCCACATCCAAACAGTCCCTAACAGAGAAAATTTGTCTCTAGGTGCATTGATGGGTGGAATAAGATACCCCAACTGGTTCCATAGTTCTCAGAGAGAGCTGGACAATGTCCACATACCTCATGAAGACCCTCTCCCTGGCACCTCCGATACACTGTGTCCTCATTTCTATGCATGTCTGACTCCCACTTGACTGTGAGCTCCTTAGGGAAGAAACTGTGTCTTATCTTTATATTTCAGTGCCTGGCACTGTGCCTGGGACAAAGAATGGGTTCACCAAAGATTTATTCTATGGAAGAAAGAATGGGTGGTTGGGGAGACACTTCTGGTTGGAGGCAGGAACCAGGCAAGAAGATGTTGATTGTGTTAAATAAGTGGACGTTGGCTCCTATATCTGCATGGTGCGTCTCTTACTTGTGAGCATACCAAGTGTCCATCCTAAATCTCCTCATACTCTCTGCTGCTCACTGGGGTCCTGTCACCCTCACAGTAGGATAGAGATGAGAACGGGGCCTCTGATTGGTCTAGAGCAAGGAGCGGGCCAGACCAGGGTCCAGCAGGAAGCAGATGGCCCACTCCAAAGGGGTAAGTAAATGGGGTCTAATGGCGGGATTACACACAGAAGTGTAGGCAGGGTTAAGGAAAACCAAAGAAGACAGTAAAGCACCCTGGGAATAGCAGTAGGGTGGGATATTACCACTCAGGCCTGAAAGGCATAGGGACAGCAGTGACCACCAGGTGACGGCTGCAGCCGTAGGAGTTATGGCCTTAGGTAGATGTCTGGGGGGAGCGAGGAGGGAATAAATAGCCTTTTTCCTTCCACTTGCCAGTCTATTGCCAGTGTCTCCCCTGGTGCTTGAGAGCAAGGGAGCTTGAGTGATGCCACCCACAGAGGTGGGCCTTCTGGGACACACAGCAGGATGGAGAAGGGTGCAGATAGGATGAGGAGGGAGCTGATCATATCTAGCATGCTGAGCATGGGGTGAGTTGAGAGGGCCCAGCTTAGGCAGTGTGTGTGAATCCATAGGCCTCCCCTTACCTCGTGGCTGGGCCAGGCTGGAGGTGGGCAGCTGTGGCCGCTGAGCCTCTGTCCCAGAAATGCAGAACCAAAAACCCAACTCGCTCAGCCACCCAGCTCACCCCTCAGCCAGCCTTCTTGGTTTCTGATCCCATAACCCAACCGACTTTTTCCCTTTCTCTTTTGTCTTATTAAAGACCATCTCCCCCAGGCAAGAGAGACAGCTGGCTGTCAATGAGGCACCAATAGCCTCATACTCTCCTAATCAATACTGGAGTGGAGAGGGAAACAATTAGTGGCTTTTTATCTTCCAAGAAGTGGGCTGTCTTTAGTGCAGGGCAGAGGCAGAGGGCACCCAGCTGGGGACACCAAAGTGCTTCATAAATCTAAAGCTAGTGATTTCTGGGTCTCGTGGGATTCTAGGCCGTGTGTACTGACAGACATTTGCAGGGTTGGTGTCTGGGTTTGATTGGAGGTGGGGAATGGGAGGGGAGATGATCTGGAGACACTTGAACCTAGGGAGTGAGTTTGGAGTTGAGGGAGGGAGAAAGGCATTGGATTCCAGGGACTGGCCTCACAGTCCTGGAGGGTGGCTTCTCCTGGGCCACCCCAGGCTTGGCCACAAGCTCCCAAATCTTAGAGTGCAGGACCTTAGAGCCTGAAGAACCTTAGTGATCTTACAGACAAACCACTTCATTTTATAGAGGGAGACACTAGAGCTTCATGGATGCAATGATTTTCCCAGGGTCACACAGGGTTTCCCTCACAATGTCACACATGATCTAATGAAAGCCTTTTAACAAGCCCATGAGGTGGGCTCTGTCTACCTTGTTTTACAGCTACAGAGGCAGAGACTCAGGGAGGCCCAGTAACCGCCTTCAGGTCACACAACCGATAAATGGAGAACCAGCTAAAAGATCTACCTGGCCCTAAAGTCCACGCCCTTCCACCAGACATCCAGGGACAGTCTTGTGGGGCCAACCCACGGCCCTGTCCTCATCTCACATCCTGTGAGCAGAGCTTGGATGCTTTATTTTGACAACATCCAAATCCCATATCACTAATTGCTATTGTCTGTCTGAAATGGCACTGTTCCGTGTTTGCGACGACGCATGAGGCTTGGCCTAGGAATAATTAACGGGGTCCATTCTCCTCTCTTCTGCTCAGTTGAACTCAATTTGGATAATTTGCATTAGTCCATCTGGAGGGCTTATCCCATGCAAGTGTGGCAGGCTAATGGGAGGGTTGTACCCCGGGGTCGCCTGGGTGTCCCCCAGCATGGTGAGCGTGCTCACGTAGGTCACACATGTGAGGGGTTGGCTAAGGCAGAAATCCCCTGCTCTCCCAGGAGCAGAGGGAAGACGCTGATGGCCCTGCTCTGGGCACACGCATGTGCATGGAATAGCTGGGCCTCTCCCCTGGAGGCCTAGAATCTTGGAAGCTCTGAGATGAAAGAGACTAACTCACTCTCTAATATTTGAACCCTTCCCGTAGCACCCTTTCTCCCCTAAATCCCCATCTAGTCTTTATTTGCACACCTCTAGCAACAGGAAGCTCACTAATCTTACCCAGCTTCTCCAGTGTGCTCCCAGGTACACTTTGTGAATCCTTCCCAGCGCTAGAACTGCTACATGGGGCGTCAGTGCCCCACTGCTGGTGACCTATGGCTATGGGCAACCTCCTCCATCCCTTTTCCCCAGTGAGCCACACAGATAGGACCGACGTCTGTGTGAGCCATTCTGTGCATGACACATCTGTCAGCCCTATCTTCTGTGTCCTCATACAAGGCCCAAATCATTTTTTCTGCAGTTTCCAACAGTAGTCTGAATTCCACTTTTTAGGGGCCAAATGGTCAAGTCCATTCCATAGCAGCTCTTTAAGTATTGGATAGTTTGTCCTTGTAAGTTTTCTATGGGCTAGATAAGTCCAATTCCTTTCATATTTCTCCTATGACATGATTTGAAGTTCGTCTCATCATCGTTGCCCTCCTCTGTCTAAATTCCTCTAAAGCATAACACTCAGAACTGAACCCTGTTCCCAGGGGATGACCGAGTCAGCAGAGTCAGACAGGACTATGGCCGCCTTCATTTGGGGCCTCATGTCTCCATGAAAGCAGCCCACACCCCATTAGCTTAGCAGGCAACCCCTTTGCAATGTTGACTTTCTACTGTCTGGAGCCTCTAAGTCCTTTTCTCAAGGACCAGATGAGATCTTAACCCGGGACCATCATCCATGGCCCTGGAGATGCTGGTCAGAGGCTGTTACCACCCTCCACTCTGTGCCTTTAGTTAAGAAAATCCAACCTGCTAAAATTTTCTGAGCAGCCCTAATGTGCTCAGCCTTTTGCTTCTGCTCCCAAGGAGAGAGAGATGCCATAAGAGTGCTCTGGTCACATAAGTGTCCTGGGAGGGTAGAGCTGTCCCCTCGGTTCCTGGCCTCTCTGTCTGCCTTTCCTTCCCCCTGTTCTCCCTGGGTCCTGTCCCCGCACCTGCAATTTTACGCTTGCCCTCTTTCCCAGTCTGCACTTGCCGGGTGGATCCGGGCTGAGCCTTGGAGCTGCAGGCTGGAGAGGTGGGCGGGTGATGCCTGCAGCTGCAGGGGAGGGTGCTCAGGTTTCCCCAGAGCTCGTCCCCCATCCTCAAGAGGTTCAAGTTGTCCAGCCTCCCACCCCCGGGAGGGGGGAATTGGTTCCTCCCAAGTTGGTGGTCAGATGCTAGGGAGAGAGATCCATCTTCACTGGCCTTCAGAGGTCACTCACAGCCTCATCAGGGGCCTGGGCTGGATCTGGTTGCTGCACACCGGTGCCCTCTGCCAGCTCCTTATAATTGTGCAACCAGGGGCTCCGGTCAGGCCCGAGACCTAACCCGGGCTCTGTGCTTTTTAGCTGTGTGTCTTCCAGAAAGCTACGTAACATCTCCAAGCCACAGTGTTAAAGTCTAATATGGGAATGTGATTTCCGTCTGCCAGAGTCGATGTCAAACTTTACGGAAGTTGCCACGTGGCCTAGTGTTCACATAGGGCCACGCAGGTTGTAAATGTACAATCGTTCTTTCACTGGAATCTTTCTACCCATGGTAAAATCAACACTATCCAGGGTGAGGAGTTTGAGCAAAGCGGGGATGACTTGGGGGCGGGGTGGTTGAGGCTTGGTGTCCTCAGGGGCTGCCCCTCTTGGAGAGTCAGGCTCCCTCCCAGGGCTTGGCCGCCGGAGCTGCTGCCACCGCTGCTGCTGGCGCTCAGGTCCTGCAGGAGCTGTCGACTCTGCCCCCGGCTCTAGTGACACGGCAAGTAAACAGCAGTTGTCAGAGTTGATTTAACGTTGATATTTTTATCACATATCAGGGCCTGGCGCCATGGCAAGGAATGACAGAAGCAGAATGCTAAATAATTTCTCTAAATAATGTAGGCTGCCCGGGCTGCCTAGAGGGAGGAGGAGCTGGGGAGAGAGGAGACTCTGGCTTGGTGTTCCGAGTTTGAGCGAGGGATGATTAGTCCCCTCACCCTGGGGTCCTGCTGCTACAGCCCCATGTGCACTGGCTCCTGGGCAAGTGGAGCCGACCACAGGGCAGCAGAGGGAGACAGAGCCAGGGCTGGGAGGAGACAGCGGGGAGAGATCGACAGAGAGAGAGGCTCGGACTCAATAAGCACCTGTTGATTTGATTTGAAAGGAGACAGCGAGGGAGGAAAGGGAGGACAAAGAAGCAGAGGGAGAACAGGGGAGCCAGAGACAGAAGCAGGAGAGAGAAGAGAGGGTGGCACAGACCAGGGAGATGGAGGGCACAGGGAAGGCAGGGGATGGAGAGTGGAGGAGTGGCACAGTCAGACGAATGGGAAGGAGGATGCCCTGGGGTGCAGGAGCCAAGGACAGCAGTGACAGGGGCTTGGCCAGGGGCCACGGAGGGAGGCAGAGAGGCAGAGGTGAGGCAGGAGGGCAGGTTGGGGACCCCAGAGGGCTATCGCAGCAGTGTCAGGCTAGGCCAGGGCACCAAAGGGTGAAAGCCTTATTATTTTCAAACCCCTCTCACTCTGTTCCTCACTCCCCTGACCCCCAGCTTCCTTCTGGGCACAGAGTTATTCCTCTGGAGAGGCAGAGAGGTCAAGGCTATTCAGGTTCAAAGCCTTCCTAGGTGGGCTGGGCCACTCAGCCCAGCAGCCAGGGTAGGGAAGTCCCACCTCTTTGGGGCAGAGAAGGGGGTGTTTCCCTTGGGAAGGGTCTCACTGGCTGCTGACAACTCTAGGCAAACACAGGGTCTTATTCACCTCTCAGTTCGGCACCCAGTGAAGTGCCTGGAATGTATTAGGTGGTCAGTCCATATTCACGGAGTGAATGAAGGCATAAATGAACCATTTCAGGATGAAGGAGACGTCAGAGATGTAGATGGCCCGTCCTACAGCATATTTGTGACAGACCCAGGACCCATAGATCCCCCAGACTGAGCAGCAGGTCTTCCAACTTCTCCATCACTATCTCTGGAGGCTAAAGGAGCCTTTGGCTCAACCCCCTGTTTACAAAGTGAGTGAAGCTGGAGCCATGATCAATCCAGATCATGGATTTCCTTCTAGAAAGTTCCAAGTCTCCCTATCTTCCCACTTTCTCTTTCTTCTCTTAACCCCACTTTCTCTTTCTTCTCTTTCTTCTCACATTCCCTCCTCTGCCAACCCAATGTGCCAGGGAAATACTGCGACTGATTCTCACGGAAACCTCCTGCTGGCTAAACCCCACCATAGCTCTCCCACATCCTCTATACTTTCTCTAAAGCTCCTTCCACCTCTGGCCCTGGCTGGAAACTGGGTCACTGGGTCTTTTCCGAGGACACTTTTTCACAGCCATGTGCCTCAGGGTGGCAGATGGGGTTGGTGTCCTCTGCATGCGCCAAAGCCAGGCTGGGACCTTCCCTCTCTTTTGAGGAACTCAACTCTAGTAGGCTGGTGTCGTCTAGTTCTAGCTTTCTCTTTCCCTCTCGCCATGGCGATCCACTGGCCTCTCGGTCACTCTCCCTCAGTCACTGAACACGTGGCTTTTGCCTCAGTCTTCATCCACATTGGCTTGTGCAGTTAAGGAGGCTGAGAAGTCCCCACATCTGCGGTTGGTAGGCTGGAGACCCAGGAGAGCTGACGACGCAGTTCCAATGTGAAAGCTGACAGGCTCGAGACTCAGTGCTTCAGTTTGAGTTTGAAGCAAGGAGGAACCAATGTCCCAACTTGAAGGCCAGCAAGCAGGGGAAGTTTTCCTCTATTCATGGGAAGATTGGCCTTTTTGTTCTATTTAGGCCTTCAACTGATGGAATGGGGCCTACCTGTGTTAGCTAGGACAATCTGCTTTCCTTGGTCTGCCAATTCAAATGTTAATCTCATCCAGAAATGCCCTCACAGACACACCCAGAATAACAATGACCAAATGTCTGGGCACCCTGTGGCCCAGTCAAGTGGATACATAAAATTAACCATCATCACCACCCTCCTGCAACATCCTCAGATACTTTGCTTCATTGCTTCTGTCTCATGAACTGGAAAGTTCTAAACTCTAGATCAATCCAATGGTCTGCTTCTTTCACTTCTCAGTTTGGAGTGTTGAGTGCTGCTAGACAGATAACACATGTATGCGTGCACACACGTACACACACTACTGAGAAGACTGGCCTCCTCAAACTCATGGCCTCTGGCTTCTCATACTTTATTAATCTTTCTCTGATTCCCCTGCAATCCTTCTTTCCATTTCTCTAAGAAGCGATCTTACCTTCTCTTTACTCTCCTTGAACTTCCTCAATAGTCCATCCTCTTCCCCCCTGAGCCCCTCTCTAGAACCACTGAGACAACAGCAGCTCCCAGCCTGAAATGCCTTCCACATGCTTCCCCTCCCTG